>PVJO010010994.1:0-61788 GCA_004026905.1 Hystrix cristata
TGCTTTTCCCCTTCTTTCTTTCTAGTACTTCTCTCCTCTGCTCACCATCCTCCTTTTATATAATATCTATTACACCTCTTTGTCCTTATTTACAATTATGGTCTCTCATATCAGAGAAACAATTCGATGCGTGCTCATGAGTGTCCGATTTATTTCACTTAAGAGTATGTTCTCAAGAAACATCCATTTATATATGAAAACCTGAATAAACACTGGCAGAGAAAAGTCAGCAATTAGACAGAAATAAAAATTATATACATATCAGAACTGCACATGTATATAATTTTTATTTCTGTCTAATTGCTGACTTTTCTCTGCCAGTGTTTATTCAGGTTTTATTTGGTAGAATGGACCTGTAGAGTATTTGACTGCTTCATGGTTGATAAACAGGTTTCTTGTAGAACATCTGAACTTCTCCCTCCCCACATACAATTCACAAATATTAAACTTCCATTTAAAATATCTTTTATCAATATATTAAATTTAAGTTAAAATATCTTTTACCAATAGAAGTATTAAAAACCAGTGGTTAGGTTTTTCTCATTTGATTTGTATAAAGAATTATCTTCATCTGCTAGTTTTGTTAAAATATAGAGAAGCTTGTTTTAATATATATCTTGAGCTTATATGTTTGTTATTTGTATATACAGTATGCTGTCATATTATGAGAAATACAGTGGTTTCTGTTTAACACACCTTTTTCCTTGCATATAAAATTGGGATATAATCAAGAAATTGTGTTCATTTTACCTAAAAATAACATGTGCTTGTGTAATAGACAGATAACCAAGTTTTACTTCTCTAGACTCAGGTTTATAATCCAATTAATTTTTCTTAATGAGTATCTCCAAATTACATGGTTCTGTATTCAGCTGCTGCATTACAATACAGCTTTGTAAATAGCAGGCAAATTTGATTTTAAAATTTAAACATCTAGAATTTCTAGATGTATCAAGAGTCTCATAAAGTATAATTTTGTAAATACACTGTGTTTGTCATACCATTGTCTTTTGTAGTTAATATGGCATTTAAATTTATCATTCATAAATAGACTCAGAACCAATATGGCAGTGGCAAATGCCTGTAATTCAAGCACTCTGGGAGCCGGAGCCAGGAAGATTCCAAGTTAAAGCCCAGCGTGGGCAACTTGGCTCAACCCTTTCTCAAAAATTAAAAAAGGGTTGAGGATGTTGCCTAGTGTGAAGGCCCTTGGTTAAATCCCCAGTACTTCCAGATAGAAAACCAGGCACATGGAGATGTAACAAATTTATCATTTATTACTTTGAGTGTTAGAAGAAAAAATAACTAGACAGTATGCATTTACCCCATTCCCATGGAAGAATAGTACGCCACTGTGATCAGTTATGAATTGCATTTTAAAAATATAAAATGATAGGAAAAATCATTTCACCTTTCTGGATGTTTGGGGTTTACTGATACTTCTATTTGTTTGTGTTGCAGTTAACATTCAAGATATAAGTGATTATACTAAAGCAATTTTGTACTACCTCTTGGAACTATACAAGGTTCTGTATGTGTTCCGTTAGTTGCATGACAATATTCAAGACAGCTTTGTACATAGTCAAACAAAAGCTAATTTTAACATCTAGTCTTTCTAGATGGATAGAGTCTCACAAAGTATAATTTTGTAAATAAGTCATTGTAAATTTTCATGGTTTGATTGTTTTATAATTTTTTGGAAATGAAATTGTTAGCGGTGGGTTATTTCAACTATGTAGCTTGTTTTTTTGGGTGGTTGATAAGGGGAAGGAAAAATTTAAAATTGTATTTTTAACTTTGAATTGTCATCTAAGAGAAGTGTTTTCCATATTTTCATCATTACACATGAAAACTCCAAATCATTTTCTCCATATGTTGTTAATTGGGCATCCTGTGGACATTTTTATAATCATTACAGGAAATGTCTCCTAAAGAAAATTTCTTTCTACCTCTTTGAATCAACTGTGTTTATTTGGAGTGCATGACAGTATTCAAGACAACTTTGTAAAAAATACATACTATTTCAAAACATCTAGATTTTCTAGATGGATGGAGTCTCTACAAGGTATAAATTTGTAAATACTTCATTGTAAAATACCATAGATAAAATGACTCTAGCAAATGCTTTTTAAATTTTGTGCTTAGTATCTCTTAAAACTGTAAAATTTTGTGCTTCTGGGATTTGGGAGAGATTGATGATTATCTCCGTATCTTCTGACAGAGTTTATTGTATATGAGAAATAACCACTGGTCATTTTGTACTTTATGTTCTTAAACAACCTTGGAGTATATTTTCACCTTAAGAAGAATGGAATTGTTCTTTTAAAATCAGAGACGGGGGCTGGGGTTTTAGCTCAGTGATTAGAGTGCTTGCCTTGCAAGCACAAGGCCCTGAGTTCAATCTCCGGCACCACCAAAAAAAAAAAAAATCAGAGACAGACTGAGAGATTTCTAAAATTGTTACTTGCTGTACTTTGTATTTAACTTTTAAAAATATATTTTCATGTATTTGCATTTGTATTACATTCATGTTGATATTGAATGTTAGATAGATGAAGTATTTTTATGAGTACCAACCCTATTCTTAGTTATTTGCTTATTGCTTTTCATTTTATTTTACAAATTTTAGCAGTGGTACTTTTATTTCAAAGCTTGCAGATATTTCTAGATCACACATAAATCTAGTATTATCTAGTATGTAGTTATATCTAGTATTATCATAAAGACCATAACTATTTTTTTTTTTTTGGTACGGGGGATTGAACTCTGGGCCTTGTGATTGCCAGGCAAGCACTCTAACCGCTGAGCTAAATTCCCAGCCCCGAAGACCATAAATATTTCTTTTCAATTTTCTTTATATGCCTGTGAAAAGAATAGAACTGTGGTTATGAATGTTGATATAATTTATATAATTCATTGTGTGTGGTAACTAGAGGCATGTGCTACCTATAATGTTAAGTAGAATGTCTTATAAAGATCCCTGAATTGATCAAAATATACATCAGAGTATCTTTTGAACAGTAATTTGGGAAAGACAACCATCATACGAGTATATAAAATTTTTGAAATGTAATAGTTGGCTACTGGGATATTACTTGTTTAATTTCTAAAAAATTTACTGGGAAGAAAACTTTATATGTTGAGTAAATACCTGAAGCATCTATCAGTGAAAGAAATCATGAGGACTATAGTATATTCAACATGAACATAATTCAAATAATGAAGTGTTCTTCCAATACAGTATAAAGTTTATCGTGTAGTATTAAAAATTGAACAAGCATCAACTTCCTGTTCATAGATTCGTGTGCATATGCCTCTAGTTTTTAACTGAAATGTTAATAGTTAATTATAAATATGTTAGTTATCTATGGGTAATGTCATTCTGACAGTTAAATATTATTCCTTGGTGTTACTGTATTGGTATTTTCTTATTCTCTGAAAATTTTAAGTATAAGTATATGAATTTACAAACTATGACGTGACATCTAGAATGAACAGTTATGTGAATAGAAAATTGTGTGGAAGAATATGCCAAAATTTTAATACTGCTGTTGAGAAAGTACTGTTTCTGTATGCATTTCAATTTTTATGAAGATTTTACAAATGAAGTTTAAGAACAAAGAAATGTTAAAGAGACAGTTTGTCCCTGTTTTCGTCATTCCTTATCAACGTTGCGGAAGTTTTGTGTTGTCACATCCAACTTTGTATTCATACTGGCCGTTAAAAATGATTTTTGAATGTTATCCTGAAGTTTGCAACTTACAACAGTTGTGCAGCAGAGTCATAAAGTGAAACAGAGTATTGGATTATCTATGGAAAGAAGGGGAAGATAGAATTTCAGGTGAGTACTTAATGCTATTTTTGATGAGAAATAGATAAGTTACAAATATTAACTGAGGCTGGGGATTTAGCTCAGTGGGTAGAGTGCTTGTCTGGGTTCAATCCCCAGTACCAAAACAAAACAAAACCAAAAAACTGAGAAATCCCCAACCCCACTATAGTTAATTCTGTCTGTGTACTTCAAGTAGTTTTTTCCAGTTTTTTTGTTTACTATTGTACAGAACTAGCAGGGAAAAACATTTGAATATTTTCATCATTTCCGTCAAAAACGTGGTTTAAAATATTTTAGAAAGTATATGGACAGTCATATTTTTTGTGGAATTTAATCTATTCCATGTAATGTCCATGTAATGTTCCTGACCAGCTCATTTTTATCCTGATTAATATATTCTGACACTAGATTTTATTTAACTATTGCTCTATTGCATTCTGTATTTCTTAGGTAATGAAGATGAGACATGTTTCAAGTTAAACTGAGTATAGCTGATGATATTGTCAGCAATATCTCCCATTGGTGTTCCTTAATTTATAGATCTTAACTATGAAGCATAGGTAAGTTGGACTTGGTATTTAGGGGTATTTAGGGTTTCCTAGACTCAGGAAATTAATACTGCTATAGAGGTTGTTAGTTGTCACTTTGAAAATTTCAGACAAAATATTATCCCTTTTTTTTCTTTTCAGTGAAGTAAACCTAATGCCTGATACGTGCTAAGAATGTGCTTTATCACTGAGCTACACCACTAATACTCAATTAGTTTTTTAAAGATATTTTAGTAAAACAATAGTGCTGTATATGCATATAGCATAATCTTTTATTTATGACCAATCATGACAGTATAACTCGTAATAAAAGAAATGACCAAATGTCTGATTATTTGAAATTATGAAATTGACAATATACTTGTTTTCACAAATACACTATTGTGATGTGAAAAAGGACAATTTCATGGAAAATGAAAAATGTGTCAATAATAAAAGATGATAAGGCATGACTAAAGTTTTAATATTGATTTACTACAGGATCTATTAATGAGGACTTTTTTGTAACTGTTAACAGAAATTTCTAAAAATATCCAATATGGACATGCACTTAGCTGCTACCTTAGCTGTTCCATCAGAGTGGTATGTATTTTTCTTTGTTAGTAGATGATAGTGTCAAGTCTTTTTTCTTGGGGAGGTGTGTGCTGGGGCTCCAACTCAGGGCCTTGTGCTTGCTAGGCAAGTGCTCTACCACTGAGCTAAAACTCTTTCTAACCCCTAGTAGATTATAGTTTCAAGAAGGGAGTTTGTTATCTCTTTGTGTATTCCCAAGAATGATAACTACCATCAGTAAGTGACTCATTGATGTGTGTTGTGGTTTTTTTTTCTTTTGATTTTTTTTTTGTTTTGTTTTATTTTTTGTTTCTTGAGAAAGGGTCTGGCTATGTAGTTCAGCATGACCCCAAACTCACTATGTGGCCCAGGCTAGCCTTGAACTTCTGGCAGTCCTCCTGCCCCAGCCTCCCAAGTGCTGGGATTATAGTCGTGCGCCTCCACGGCCAGCCAAAGGATTTTTATTCAAGGGTTTTTCACACCTTTCTCTATATGAAATGCTCTCCTGGTGATATGAATGTAAGGGCCATTGAGTGTCTATTCTATTGGGTGATGGGTGCTTTGCTTTGTTTAGATAGAAGTTTATTGATATAACCTGTTTATCTTAATTTTGATGTATGGTAGCAGATAATTGGTATCTGTTCTGGTTATATACTGGTATGTAAGAAATTATCCTGAAGTATGACATAAAATAAGATTCATCGTATGGATTCCATGGAATATATGGATCAGTATTTTTAACTTTGCTGAGCGTGGGTTAAGAGTTACTCATCTTAAAAGTTCTATCATAATCTCTATATTTTTAATGTTAGTCATGAAATGGAGTGAGCTCCTTGTGCTATTTTCCCTTGACTGTTCAGGCATTCTTCTTTTTTATTTTTATCTTTTTACAGAAATGTATGTAGACTGCTCATAATAATTCTCTGTATAAATGGTGACCTAGAGATACAAACACACACAGGGAGCTTGAGAATAATGTTGGAGAAATCAGCCAATAAATTTCCAAAAAAAAGCTAACATCTGCCCTCCCTATTATTATAAAATTCCACAAGGAATTTTTCATAACAGTGAATGCTGCACTTTTTTAGGCTTTACTGTTAATCTTAAGTTAGCTTCTAAGCTTTTCCCACTGTGTCCTCTTAGGTGCCTTCTGAAAATGAACCTACGCCATTGTTTCTACCAGACACTTCATCAAACCTGAAATAGAATCTTCGTTATGCTCAGAGATGTCTCATGTTAGCAAATACTGACATTGATGGTCATTGCTGCACAGAGAAATTGGACTCAAATCTAGTTTTTGGAAAGACCTGAAAGATATCCTTGCAGATGATACTTACTGGTCATAGTGATTTTCATTGTCAGTGATGGACTAAATTTTAGGAGCTAGAATGGTGGCTTCATTACTATGGAAAGAAGTTCAGTGTGGTGGAATTACAAGGGCTTCATCTCGTTGCTTCCATAAGTATGCAGTGCATGTATTTCTTATTATCACTTTTCACAGGATACATTTGAAACTGAGTTAAATTATCTGTCTATGGAATCCCAAGGAAATGGGATTTTTTGAAACTTTTTACTTAAATGACTTTTCTCCTAATTTTAATCTTCAGTGTTATCTGCCATTAACAATGTTTTGTCACCAAACTTTTGGCATTATGTTCATAAGTAAAATGATATGAATTTATCTTAATATATCACCTATAGATTTTCTGTGTAGTAAATATGCTTATGTAAATTTGAATTTTTTGGTTGAATTGAAATTATTTCTGTTGGTTAGAATCACATGGCAAAGTGTATGTAAAATGTATATTTAGGGGTTGGGGATTCAGCTCAGTGGTAGAGTGCTCGCCTAGCAAGTGCAAGGCCCTGAGTTCCATCCCCAGCACCCCTCCAAATCTGTATTTGAGGAAATTTCCTCTTAATTGGAGAAAGTACTTTAGTATTTAAATCAAAGTTCGCCATTTCCTAAAATTGTGTGACCATTAGATAACAGTATATTTTTAATAATTGGTAATATAATATTATAAAAAAGTGGTTTTCTTTTGTTATGTTAAGCTATCTCATCTTTATATAGAATTACTGTTTCTTGTGTTATTTGGTTTTCATGTTTCTTTCACTTCCCTTTGTAGTATAGGTCTGTTACTGTTTTCTAAGAGATCATATGTGCTTCAGTATGTAAAGATTTTTATCATGCATTGACATTGTGAAATACTTTGTGTTTTCTCTTCACTTTGGTGTTTTATTTTTGGTTGTACAGAAGTTATGTTTTGAAATACAGTCATGTTCTATCATTTTTGACTCAGTGTTTTTCTTTACAAACATATTTACATCAGTATTGTACATTTTTGGTGTTCTATTTTTCAGTCAAGTGATTTTGTCATTTCTTTTTCCATTAATCATTACTGTGATGTTAATGTATTAGTCAAATTACTTGCCTTTACTGTTACTAAAATTCCATTATCATTGTACAGAAAAGTATCATGTATCATTGACTATATTTTTGTTGTCTGTTTCCTTTCTGTTGACACTTTAGTTACTGACATGATTTATACTATCTAACCTGTTTCATTGAGTTCTCTCTCATCTTTCTTCTTTTTCAGAACATGCCCTGTGTTTCCATTTTTTCCTTAGGGCGACACAGTTATTTTTCAAGTTGGAAAAAAACGCAGTTTTAATTTTACTTGCACCAAATTTAATAGATTATTAGAGAATTCTTTAAAATTGAGTCTTCCTATCCAAATGCAAGGTATGTCTTTATTCCTAATGAAATTATATTAAGATATTGCTAGCAGAGTTTAA
This sequence comes from Hystrix cristata, assembly GCA_004026905.1. Classification (NCBI taxonomy): domain Eukaryota; kingdom Metazoa; phylum Chordata; class Mammalia; order Rodentia; family Hystricidae; genus Hystrix; species Hystrix cristata. The sequence goes on from PVJO010010994.1 coordinate 7,729, forward strand.
ACTTTGTCATTCTGAGAGATTTCAAAACATTTTGTTAATTTAGTGATTGGGATTGTTCACTTAATTCTTTATCATCACACGAACATTGCTTATGTATCCCTATAACATGAGCATTTAATGTAATTTTTTCACAACTGATCGTTTTTATTAGTCTTGATAAATTATATGGTAAGTACTTCTGCAATATATGGAAGTAGAAAGTTCCATTGGCTTCGTGTGAAACTTCATAGTTTGAAGGTGTTTTGGTTCTTTTTGTTTTGCTTTGCATTTAGTTTTGTTTTAGATTTCTTCTTTTTTTCTTCTTTCTGTACTGGGGATTGGCACTTGACCACTGGGCTGTGTCCTAGCACAGTGGTGGCAGACTTCCAGCACATATGTCACAGTGGACTGTTTGTACCACTGAATACTGTAAAAGGTTCATCATCACTGCCCTAGAATTTTAATTTTTTTAATTTTGAGACAGGATCTTACTAAATTTCCAGGCTGTCCTGAAACTTGTGATCTTCCTGTATCAGCCTGAATAGCTGGGATAAAAGATACGCGCCACTATGCCTATCAAGGAAACTTTTATTATTAAAGATTTTTTTGAGAATCTTTTTTTTTTTTATGTTTTAGACAGGGTCTCACTATGTATTTCAGGCTGGCCTTGAACTTAGGGTGATCCTCTAGCCTCAGCCTCTTGAGTTGCAGACATGCGCCAAAATGTGCATCTTAAACTAGGATAAAATTTAAGTTTTTAAAATTAGTGTATTTAATCCTGTGAAAGAAGTATATTTATTTTTGATATATACCTCCTATTTATAGTTGTTTCAGATTTTATTTGGAATGTCAGATCATATTTCTAAATGAACAGCTTTGTATTTATCTTATTTTTGTCTGTGTTTTGTATTGTTTTAGTGTCTCTGAGACCATGTAGAAGTTGAAAACAAATATTTGCATGATTTCTGTTCAAATTTATATTTTCAAATGTTGTGTTGAAAGCATGTTAGCCAAGCAAGGTGGCATACACCCGTAACCCCATCACTTGAGAGGCCGAGACAGGAGGGAGGATCTGTGCAAATTTGAGGCCACTCTGGGCCACAGAGTGAGTTCAGTGTCAGTATGAACTACATAGGGAGAACTCGTCTTGTAACAAACAGATGACACACAAAGCATGGTAAAATAGTACAATGTGGTAGTGTATTGCTGTCCCATCTTCAAGTAACATACAGTTATATAAAGCAGTGTGTTAATACTGATGTATATTTGTGCTAATTGATCCATGTTCCTTCACCTTACTTGCAGTGTTGTTGTCACTAACATTTTATTGAGCCATGATATAATGTTGCTTTTCATACTGTGTACAGTTGTCATGTGCGTTCTGATTATACCAAGTCCTTAGGTTTTCATTTTCATAATCTTACACCGAAAATTTTACGAAAATTTTGGTTGTCATTGACCTCTTGTGGATTTGCGACTGAGATTTGGGTTTTGAGTTTTGGGAATGAACAATATTGAAATGATTTTTTGCTCTTCTCCTTTCTTCATCAGGGGACACATTGTTAACCTTCTTAACAGAGATGAAAGTTTGATTTCTGTGTGTTACAATTAATGTGTATTTTGTGTGAGAGATATAAAAAAATACACTTTGACCTCATTTTCTTCTCAAAATTTAACTTTTATTGGTGTTTCTGCTGGAAACAGTTACTAATAGGGTATTAAATTGTAAGTTTAAAACTTCATTAGTTCTATTTTTTTGTATTAGTTGTGTCTATGTTTAATTACTTGCAGTTAGGATTTTGTAATATAAGAAGATTTTTTATTCCATTTAATTTTGCAATCATCAATGTAGATTCATTCAATGTAGATTCATTCATTATTCTATAGATGAAAAATAATCAGTATCATTTTTGAATTGGCTAATACTATCCCACTTTTGGCCATTTCGGTGTTACTTAATTTGGTAGTTTTGTCCATTCAGCATGCCCTTAGTTTTCCTTATTTTAAAACTTTTGTTCATAAAGCAGTGTCCAGGTTCATCATTTTCTTTTTTTTTTTTTAATTTTGTTTTAGTGGTACATTTTAGGTATACATAATGATAACATTTATCATAGGGAATTTGTACCTGTATATGATATATCTTGCTCCTGCTTTTTTTCCCCATTCCTCTTTCCTCCCACAGCCCATCTTCTCCTCCTTATTTACAAAAGCTTTGTTTCCAATTTTTTCCTTCTATTTTTTTTCCTTCTCTTGGTCCATTTATGAAACTAGCTATTTCTGTTTGATATCTGGTTTGTTATGAGGAATGATATATAGACAGGAAGATAGAGACACTAGGTGTGTTGATTTCTATTGTGTTTCTCTTCCAAGCCAAGAAAAGACAGAGTAAGGACAAATATGTGTGTATACTAGTTTTCTTCCCTTCTATTTTTATTGTGGTGAAATACACATAAAATAAACCTTACTACCTTAATAATTTTTTAAAGTATATCTATTTATTTGTTGTGGACATTTGATTTGGTTTGTTAACTTATCGTAGAGGAAAATCTTCATCATTTTACCACTGAGAATGATATTTGCTGAAGGTTTGTTATGTATGACTCTTACTAAGTTCATAATAGTAGTTTTCGTTATGTTCCTGATTATTTGAGATTTTTTTATTGTGAAATGATGTTGAATTTTTTCATGATTTTTTTGTATCAATCAACTTTTCACCCTTCATCTTTTAATGTGATTTACCAGCATATTCAACCATCCTTTTATTCCAAGAAAAAAATCACCCTTTGAAAAGGTATATAAGATTTTAATGCATTGTTTAATTTACATTGCTAGTATTTTTAAAATTTATTTTGGTGAGTGTAAAGGATTTTGTTCTGTGGTTTTCATTTATTTTTCTTACTGTCCTCAAACAAAAGTTTCTAAATTTTCTTTCCTTAAAATGTAAATAAACCTGCTGTAAATAAGGAAGGGTGGGGGGGATGGAAGGGAGGGGAGGGGAAGAGGGAAGAAAACCAAGGTATATCATGTACAGGTACAAAATAACCATGTTGAATATGATCATTATGTATACAATGTACCAATACATGTTCTTGGTAAAAGAAAAATTTTCTTTCCTTAAGTTTCTCAACTATTTGGAGAAATATAAGTATTTATTGCTTGAATTCTGTAGTATAGTCCTCATGTAAAGAGCTTTTTCTTTTTTGGGGATTCTTTTTTGATAGTGGTCAGATTTTTAAAAATTTTTTTGAAGGGCTGGGGATTTAGCTCAGTGATTAGAGTGCTTGCCTTGCAAGCACAAGGGCCTGAGTTCGATCCCCGGCACCACAAAAAAAAAAAAAAAAAAAAAAAAAAAATTTTGAGATTTAATCATGGTAGCTTTTGTTTTTCTAGGCGTTTATGTATTTCATGTAGATTATCATTTTTTTTCCCTTTAGGTTCAGGAGGTATATCCCAGTGTCTTTGCAATGAGCTACATTTCCATCCATGTTGTTATTTTATTCTGGTGCAGGATCTTGTTGCATTGCTCAGACTGGGCTTGAACATTCAGTCCTTCGGCCTGACTGTCTCTGTGTGCGGTCATTACAGGCCTTCCTTGTTCACTACTAATAATAGATGGAGAATGACTCTCAGTCTACTGAAGACACATGCATGTGGCACCTACTATGCGTTTGGTGGTGTTTCTCCTATGGACCTAAGGATCACACCCAGGGCTTGTACGTGCTAGCCGAGCATTGTACCAATGAGCTATACCTCGGTTTTTTTTTTTTTCTTTTTTTCGGTGCCAGGGATTCAATGAGCTATACCTATAGTCTGCATATTTTACCCCACCATGCCATGCAACTTATTGAAGTAAAATTCCTTATATGCTATTCTTAGAATCCTTTCTTTATAATCTGTTAATGTTTCAAGTTTAATTCTCATTTGGATTCTGCTTTATTCTTAGAGTCTAACTAACCAAGGTTTTGTCAGATATGTTTGCCTTTTTTTAACTATCAATATTGTTTTGTTTCTTCTTTTTTTATTGTGTGTTTTCTTCTCATTTCAATCTCTCAGTAGTATAACAATAATTTTCTTTTGATTTTGTACTTTTATTCTTGGTAAAAAGTACAATTCTTAAAAAAAATGGCAACAACAAGTTTTAATTAGCAAGTGTTAACAGTGAACTTTCAATTCATGACAGGTTTTACTGTGCATGAGATTCTCCTCAACAGTCAAAATGAACCAGAAATAAAATTTTTAAAATGTAGTTCTACCTGTTTCAAATATTGTGCAAAGTATTACATAATCAAATAAAACAGTACCTTGTTTACCATCTAGTGCAGTTAATAATAGGGTTTTTAAAAATCAAGTTTCAACTTAATGTAATTAATTAATTAATTGATTTTTACCAAGGACATGTATTGGTACATTGTAGATAGACATAATGATCACATTTATCATAATTTGTACCTGTACATGATATATCTTGGTTTCCCCCCACTTCCCCATCCCTCCCTTCTACTTCCCCTCCTTTCCTTATTTAAAATAGTTTTATTTACATTTTTCTATTTTTTCCTTTTTTTTCTTTCCCTTCCTTCCTTTCCCCCTCTTCCCTTTCTAGTTCTATTCCCATTTGAACATTGTCTTTCTGTTTCATCATATCTATTATACCTTTTTGTCCTTATTTACACTTATAGCTTTCTCATATCAGAGAAACAATTTGATATGTAGTCGTGTGTGTCTGGTTTATTTCACTTGCGAGTTTGTTTTTGAGGTAGGCCATTTACCTATAAATGTTTCAAGTTTATCCTTTTTTTCCAAGTTTATCCTTTTTAATGGCAGAATAGTACTCCATTGTATAAAAATTCCACATCTTATTCAGGCATTCAGTAGTTTCTGGACCTTTGGGTTGTTTCCAAGACTCAGATACTACAAATTGTGTTGCTATAAACATGGCTATACATATATCGGTGTGGTACCATGTTTTTAATTCTTCTGTGAAGATACCAGATAGCTGGGTTGAATGCAGTCTGTAGTTGTAGTTTTTTGAGGAACCTGCACACTAATTTCCACAATGGTTGGACCAGTCTATACTCCCACCAACAATGCAGGAGGGTTCCTTTTTCCCTGTAGCCCTACCAGCATTTGTTGTTGGTTGATTTCTTGATAATAGCTGTTCTTTCTGGAGTGAGATGGAATCTTAGCCTTGTTTTAATTTGCATCTCTCAAATGACCAGTGACGTTAAACACTTTAACATAATATTTATTTGGCATTTGTATTTCTTCATCTGAGAGGTGTGTGCTCATTTCAGATGCTCCTTTTTGGATTGGGCCTTCAAATTTGGGGGGCTGTGAATTTTTGAGTTCTCTGTATATTCTCAATGTTAGACTTCTGCCTGACGAACTGCTGGCAAACATACTTTCCCACTCTGGGTTTTTGCCCCACTCTGTTGGTGATTTCTTTTGCTGTGCAAAAGATTTATAGTAGGATGTGATCCCAATCACTGATTCTTTGTATTATTTCCCATGCAGTCTTGATTTTTGTTCATAAAGTTCTTGCCTACACTTATGTCTTCAAGAGTTCCTCTTACTCTGTCTTCCAGCAGATTTAGTGTTTCTGCTTTAATATTTAGATGTCTGATCCACCTCGATTTTAGTTTAGTCCATGGTGAAATACATGTATCTAGTTTTAGTTTTCGGAATGTGGCAAGCCAGTTTTTCCAGCACCATTTATTAAAGAGGCTATCTTCCAGTGAGGTTGTTTTAATTTGTTGAAGATGAGGTATTTATCTGAGTGTGTTTGAAGTTGTTTGTGCATCTTCTAACCTATTTCATTCATCTTTGGGTCTGCCTTTTTGTGCACATACCATGCTGTTTTTACCACAGTAGCTCTGTAGTATAATTTCAGGTCAGGGACTATGATGCCCCCTGCGTTGACCCTGTTGCCCAAAATTGGGCGCTGGAAGCCGGGTCCAAGCTCACTGGTCTGTTCCCCTACAGGCGGGTTCACTGTCCTCAACTTAATTTTGGAGGTGTTATCAGATAAATTGTGAATGTAAAACTAAGCTCTCTTGGAATCTGCCAACAGGAATACTGTAGAGTTATTAAATGACTGATTTGGCTCTTCTCCGTCTTTTTGTGTGTATTAGTTAGGGCTGTCCACAGGAGGGTAAATGTCTTCTTAAAGCTGAGACTTTTTTATGCTAGGGATTGAACCAAGGCTATCAGACCTAAGCAATAGGAATTCTGCCACTGACCTACATACCACCCTGCCCCAGTACCATTTCTTTTTTTCCTTTTGTGCACTGAGGCATTTTATTTATGTTTTACATCCCTAGAAAAAGAATCCCAGAATTTTCCCTCCTGTGTGTTTTCGTCTTGCTTCTATGTGGAGTATGATTCCAGCTGAAATTGTCAGGACAGTGAAACAAAACTGACGAGATGGGAGCAGCTCATTCTGCCATTTTTCTAGGTCTTTCAGCTGCAGATCAAAGCTAGGACTGACCACTGCATGCTTGTTTAACCTGCCTTTGAGGTGCACATTTCCAGCTGTAATCATCAGTGATTTCAAATTAGCCAATATAACCATACTTCATCATCACATTTAGACATGGATGATGCCGTTGGAGCACGGCCTAGTAAGTGTCTGGCATTTGTCTCCCTTTTTGGCACTATTGATGCTCTTGAGAGCATCAGCTGGGACATTAATGCACATTACTATGGCGGTACAGAAAGATGGCAGAAAGAGTGACTATTTTTATCTAAACCAATTTCACTTTCCTATTGGGTATTTTTGTTATTCCCAATATTAAATCTCTTTTAGTCACTTAAAATAGGGTATTTCATTTTGGTAGGTTTGTTCTGTCTGTCTGTCTTTCTGTTAAAGTTAGGATTTTATGAATAGAGTTAGGGGTATCAGGGTTATGGGTAGTATCTTAGGGTTAGGATCAGATGTTCTCAAATCGAACCTCTTGTTGAACTGAGGGCTTCACATTTAACTGCTCCTGTGCCACTAAGTAATTTCTTAATCTGTTCTTTTTTTAAAGAAAATTTGCATTTCAGTAAGGATGAACTTAATTTTCATATTCATTTTCTTACTGATTCTGTCAGTGATTTTAGTGTATTGAATGAATTTGGCTGAATTAATTTTACATAATTTGCCCTTTGAGATGTTCTGTATACCATATCAAATGGAATACATAATATGGAATATATAATATGCAAATACGTGTATGTATTATTATTGTCTATGTTTATATGGAGGTAACAAAAGAGCTCAGATTTGTTACTATTAAATTTGCTTAGAAAAAGTTTAGTTTTCAGAATATGGAGAAGTTAAAGAATTGTTATCAGGGTACAATATTACTCATAGAGATTTGAATCTTAGTATTATAGTAAAATCCATTTTAGTCTTACTGATCTTTTTTGTTTTGCTTTTGTTTTTTAAGATAGGGTTTTGCTATATGTTGACATTGACCTTGAACTCACTGTATATAGCCCAGGGTGGCCTTGAATGTGTGGTTGTCCTCCCGCCTCAGCCTCCCAAGTGCTGAGATTATAAGTGTACACCACCATACCTGGCTGATTGTTATTTTCATGTTTGATTTGCTTTGATATCCTGACCTTAGTTTTTTATTTCATTTTAGGTAAATGTCTGGCACGCTTTTAGTTTTCCTTGTGGTCATGCTAATTGGATTTTTCAAAAGTGGCTCCCAAAAGAATATGATGATCCTTTGTGATTTAAAAATTTTTTTTCTTTTCTTCCTTTAAATAATAACTGGCTCATTGTTTTCATTTGTAATTTCATCATACATTATGATTCCCCTTAAGATTTGAGGTTAATTTTTTTTTTTTGGTGCCAGGGATCGAACTTGGGACCTTGTGCTTGCCAGGCAAGCACTGTAACTACTGAACTAAATCCCCAGCCCCTTAATAATCTTTTAAATACATAATTTCTCTGCATGGTGCAAGTAACTAAATATTTCCTCATGGTATATCACAAAATGTTTATTATCACATGTGAAATACTTTGGTTCTTTTTTTCTGGGGTATTTTGAAACCAGTTTTGGTTTTGAAATTTATTCTTAATACATGTATTCCATTGCATTTGGTTGGTTAATATGTCTCTTTGAACCTGTAACAGCTCTTGTATTTTTTCTTTTTATTTGTACTACTTGTTATGGAAACCATGGGCTTGAACACGCTAAGCCAGTGTTCTACCAGTGAGCTGTAACCCAGTCCCAGCTCATGATGTTTAGTATTTTTCTCTTCATTTACTTTTTGAGTAAGTTAGGTTATATTTCATATATAACTTTTACATATCTACATTCTAGGTGTGGTAGTTTTCTCCACTGTGGTAGTATTTAACATTTACCTCATTTTCCTGTTGTTGTTACAAATAAATGTCTCACGTGACTGGTTTTCATTAGGTTGAACCATGGTTTATACCAATACTTTGTATCACGTCATTTATTCATTTCTTATAAGAATGCTGTTATCAAATCATAATATTTTCACGGTGAGAATCATTAAGTAAATAATTGTATACATTTTTCTCTTACATCAAATATCGTGTCTGGAGCCAGCTGCTAATCCTCTGCGTTACTCAGGGTGTTGCAGGAAAATTGCTTGATCCAGTGATTTCAGGATCAATGTAGGCAATAAGGCAAGAGCCTGTCATATAAAAACGAATTAACTGTACTCACTATTTAATTAATGACTGCATAGTTCTTTAACCGTCAATATTTGTCTATTTCAGATTATCCATCTACTTTTTAAAATCCCAATTCAAAAGAAAATGTGAATGATTCTTACCATTACCACTTAATTGAAAAAGAATCAGTATTATTAGTGTTCGCAGGTGATTATTCCAAAATCAACTAGTTGTATTTTGAATGCAAAAAGAACTAAAAGGAAATAGGCTTTTTTTTTTCCCTGGGCTACTTAAATTTAAAAACACATAATCTTTTCAGTGAGCTGTGATATAGGATCTCTATAAGTTAGTAAGTGGTACAGGCTAGTATTGCACTCCTGGTCCTTCTACTTCAGCTTCCCACTGTGCTGGGATTACAGGTTTGTGCCATTAAAACTAGCTAGTAATGTTTGTGGTATGAGACAAAAGGAGTTAATAAAACATTTCAATTATTTTTCTAGCTCTTTAATTTTGTTAGTATATATTTCATCCTTATAATTTGCCTTATAGCTTATAAATTTTTATTCATCGTAAAATTCACTAAGCAAATATTTACTTTTTGAATTGTCATTTTCTTTTTGTATTTTTTGTGCTGCTGAGGATTGAGCTCAGGGCCTTGTGTTTGAAAGGCAAGCAACCACTGAACCCCAGCCTATTTTCCTCTTTTAAAAATGTCTTATGCTCAAGATTTATAACTACCAAATAATTTCAGTGCTCCATTATTTTGGAAGATGCACTGTATTTTTTTCTGCAACTTAAATTTTTAAAATAGTTACAAATCACTTGTAACTTTCAAACATTTGCTGTATTAGTTTGACATTTTGTTAGTTGAAGACAGTAGCATGTAACATCTCTTTATTTTAATATTTGTGGTCAGGCAGTTTGATTATAACAGTCAGTGAATTAAGTGATAGTCTATATGTTCTCTTTTTTTTTTTTTTGAGGGGTTCTCTCTTTGTTGTGCAGGCTGGCCTTGAACTCGCTATGTAGCCTAGGCAGGCTTTGAACTCACAGTGATCTTCCTGCCTCAGCCTCTGGAGTGCTGGGATTACAGGTATTTGTCACCACACCCAGCTATATGTTCATTGTATACATTTTATACATTTAAGTCCTCTATGAGGTGAAATTAAAAGTGAAGAAAAATAATTGAGCCTATTTCAGATCTTGTGAATATTAATTAAAGTATTTAAGAGACTTAGAATAGGGCCTGGTTCATTAAAATACTCTACTTTTTTTCTGTAATATCACTAATGGGAACAGTAGTAATGCTAGATTTTTTAAATTAAGTTCCTGAGATAGGACCTGAACCTTATTACACATTGATGTCCTATTTCCCAACTTTAAAGCAGTAGTGCCACATGCTCATGAGTGATACTTGGGTTTTCCCCCAAGTGTCTATTTAATATATCTAATATATCTACTTTCATTGTTACTTAGTTTTGTTAAAATGGTTATGCAATCTGATTGTATTTTGTGGAAACAGAAGCTCACTTTTGAAGTAATCTCTTAGTATATATGGTCTCTTAAAATCTAACTTAACTTGTTAATGCAGCAGCAACACAAATGGCTAATACATATTTTAAAATTTTAAATACAATTGCAACTTTTAAACAAATCTGTCTCATGGCTTAGAAATGAATGATAAAACTTTTTGTTTGTTTTTTTGATATAGGGTCTTGCTGTGTTGTGCAGGCTGGCCTTGAACTCACTATGTAGTCTAGACTGGCCTTGGTCCTCCTGCCTCAGCTGCCCGAGTGCTGGGACTATAGGTGTTTGCCACCACACCTGGCAAAACTTTCAAAATAAGTAACATAAATTACTAGGTGTACTGATTTAAAGGTAAATCTAATTCAGGATACAATTTTGGTTACCGTAAAACATAAATGTGACTTCTATTTAAAAATGTATGTGCCAAAGACCCTTTTACTTAGAAGTAACATTTGAAAGCATTCTATTTTGGCATGTTTATAGGAGGATTGCATTTTATTTTGTATTTGTGTATGAATATAATCTAATAACTTTGGTAAAATAACAATTTATAGCCACACCAATGATTAAACAATTTAATAATTATGTAATTATAAAAAGAAATGTATATTCTAGAGAATTTGGATAATGAAATATTACTAAGATTAAAATCAGAAAAATTTAAAAATTCCATTAACTCCAAAGTAGTTCCATATTTAAGAAGCTTAGTGTTCCCTTTTTATCTTGTCACCAGAGATGATCATCAGAGTCCTCCAGGATAGTGGTCAATGACTAGTTCCTGTAAGTGATTCAGACACATTCCCAAAATTTAGCTTAAACTAGTAAGTGCAAAAACTTGTTATCAATTACTTGTAGTTATTAATGATTGTCCACAACTTTCATTGTAAACCTCATAGAATATGAATGTAAAATGGTCACAGTAGTACAGAGGAGTGGAGATCCCGTGGTCAAATCATGTGTGTGTGTTGTGTGCCTGTGTCTGCATATGCATGTGGGTTTGAGATTGAACACATTAGTTTTTATATTTATTTAAGAGGGATGTCATTAATGAAATCGAAGGTAAAACATGCGCAAATTAAATCAAAAATTGATGTTTACAATGCCATTTTCCACTAACAAGTTATGAATCACTAATCCTTGATAACACTAAAGGAGGTTATTTAATACTATTTTGTAATCTTTTGTGGATTTTTAACAGTTGACACTGAAAAAGTAATGTTGAAGCTTAGGGGTTACTGTCTGTTCTTGATCTCCTTTATGGAAGTCGTTTATCATTACATTAGTATTGTATTCTGAGATTTAGTGGTGTGGCCTAGCAAATTTCTCTTGCTCTCTTTTCTGTTTTTTTTTCTTTTAACTGTTTTCCTACTCTACTTTTTTTGGTTTTTTGATGCTAAAGATCAAACACAGGGCCTTGTGCTTATAAGGTGAGCACTCTAATCACAGAGCTAAATCCTCAGCCCCTACTCTACTTTTTTTAGTACAAAGAAAAAATTAAACAGGAGTAATGTTTCTTAATTTTCCTAATAAAGCGACTGATTTTTTCTTTTTGACGGACAAGTATTTTCATGAAAACTCAACCATATACATGGCAAGTTGATTGCCTTTGTCTCTTCCAGCTTAGCTCTGTAAAGCGTAGGTTTGGAACCTGGGATGTAGCTTCCTCGGTGATGCTACATTATCCCCTTATCATTGTTCATGATAATTTCTGTCCTCGTAGCTTCAACATCTTGCTCTTCCGAGTTAAACTGTGTAAAGGTAACAGTGGTATGAAATGCCCCAGTGTAGACTTCTTGATGATGCAGTATGGAAATCTCATCTTTTAACAGAGAGCCTGTGGGAAGACAGTCAGCTGAAAGACTTACATGCCATGTGTAATCATAACCAGCGGAGCACTGCCTTCCACCAGGCTGGTCATCGTATTCAGTCCTGTTTGTAGGACAGGTTGGAGCGGGAACATCTCATTGACTTGTCACTTGCCTTTTCACCAAGAAGCAGCTGTGCTTCTCTTACTTTATCTTGTGTCTGTACTTGTGGGACATCTTAAGCAGTTGAGTAGTTAGCGAGTAGTTCGCTGTTTGGCAGTCTAACACCAGTAAATTGGTTATTTCCACGAGGTAGGTCTGCTGCAGCACTGTGTAAAAGAGTCATTTGACAAGGAAAATGGCTGCTTTTTGGGTTGGATTCCATGTGCAGTGCTAAAGTTCATGGACCTTTTGTCAAATGGGATTTACCACTTTTTTGGCCACCTCTTGGTTCACAAGCATATTGGTTAGTGCCACCTTCTTCACCTTGGTTGCCTTCCTTTGGGCTGTTGGAGAAGAGAGAAGAAATTATTTTTTTTCATTTTTTTTCAGGTAGGGTCTAGCTATGTAGTTAATCTGGCCTCCAACTCAGTGTCTTCATGATTCATAATTGTTAAGTGCTGTGATCATAGCCCAGCTGGACAGGCTAATTTTCTACCATTCAGTGACTGAAAACAAGTGTTTCTCATGGAACAGTCCAACAGGGTTTTTTTTAGGGGTTTCGTGCTCATTGTGGTCAATAATTCAAGGTCACAAAGGCGGTTATATTGCTTGCTGCTTTGGCCACAGTACATGTTTCCATGGTTCATTGTAAACATGGGTTAGACATGGAAATTCATGCAATTGCTCTATAAATTAGTCAGTGAGCACTCTAGTGTTGAGGAGGTTCTGGAAATGTGTACAAGGTTTTAAAAGGAAAGCAGAAAGCATGTATTATCAATAATCACATATTTCAGCAAGAGTAAAAATTCACTTTGCTCATCAAGTTTGTAGGTGACATAATGGATGTGTGAATTAACTTGGATTTATCGAGACAGATTGTATACATAGGTCAAAACATTATGTACCCAGTAAATGTATACAATTCCAAGGTATCAATCAAATTTGATTTGAAAAGACATTGATCACTACTGACATCTACCACAAGACATTACCTCACCAGGTGAGCTGCAGTAATTTGTACTTCAGGGCTCAATATACCCCATTCTTGCCCCAGATACAGGTGATCTCAGAAGGTATATCTTTCCCTCATTTGCTGGTTTATGGTGGTAGAGCAGGAACAGGGAAATCACAAAAAACTTTGAATTTTAAGGTGCTAGAAGTGTGAGTCTCAATAATCAGCATTCCATGGAAATTTTGTAGTTTCTGGGAAGATGCTAAGGGGGTCCTTTTATTGCAGTGGGTGACATTTTGATAGTCTTTGTGAGATACTCACTTTTATTTGTTCACCCTGGTTCTGTTTTTGTCTTCTGGGGCCTTTTCCTATTCCCTGTATCTGCTTAACATTTTTAAAACATGTAGGGTGAGAAGGCTATATCCTCCAGCGGAACCACAGATCTCTGTTTCTGAAGAGTTGAGACTGCAACTTGTCTACCCAATGAGTCGGTCTCAAAAACAGAAAACTACGAAAAAAAAAGTTGAAACTGAAGTATCATTTGCCTTAATCTTAGACTTTTAATTTCTTTGGCAGTACCACTCACTCAAAATTGTAAGATCTGTGAGCAGGTGTAGAGCTCAGTGGAGGGGACTTGGCTGGCTTACACAAGGCCCTGGGTTTGAGCCCCACCTCTACGAAGGAAACTGCAAAATGTGTAGTATGTGTCATGTGCATGTCTTCAACCAGCTGTAACCCACCTTCTGTATGTGGTGAATAAACCAGGTACCGTACTACATGCCTGTGATCCTGTAACCCTGGGAAGCTGAGGTGGGAGGATGGATCTCAAGTTCAAGGTCAACCTGGGCAATTTACCAACTTTAGGGGAGACTCTGTCTCAAACTAAACAAATTTTAAAATGTGCTGGGTATGTAGCTAAGCATAAGGGTAATATTAGAATAAGTGTATTGATAAAGAATAAAGAATCAAATGTATGCATATATGCATAAATTGAATAATTATTTAGTGAAGATATAGCAGATCCTGGATGTTAAAATTGGGATAGATTCCAAATGAAATACGGATGGGTCATGGACAACTACATGGATCTTTAAAAGATGGATAGTGAGAAAAATGGATAAATGTAGGGATCATTGTGTAGATGAATGGGTTGCTTAACTGAAGACTGCATGATCAGTGGTTTTAGAATAGCTTGGTAGATGTGTTGATACACATAGATGGGTTGTTAGGAAAATAGATGGTTAAGGAATTTCATCAGTATATATTTGAACATTAGACTGATACAATAAGTCACTTGAAATTTGAAGGATGGCAAGTTAAAGGAGTATTGTTTCTGTGGGCTAATCCATTAGTAATGAAATCAGAGGTTTACATTTATATTCTGAAAATATTACAATAAATAATACTAACTAATGAGGTTTCAAAGTAATTTCATTATTTAAATGCCTTCTGAAAATATTTTCATAATCTGGGGACCCTAAAGTTTATATAAAATGTACCCTCTTTGCCTTCTGTGTATATGATGATAGTGGTATATCACAATTTTTCTGTATTTCCCACAGTTTTTACTGAAGTGCAACCGTTTTAAGAATTTTAAATGCTCTGTTGTATGACATTTCCATACTAGTCCAAATAATTGTATTTCTGCGGGGTGCTAGGGATCAAATTCAGGGCCTTGGTGCTTGCTAGGCAAGTGCTCTACCACTGAGCTAAATCCTCAACCCCAAAATCATTGTATATATTTTCCTTTCTGTGAACTTTTCTTTGTGTATATGTTGATCATGGTAAATCATATTTTCCACAAATGGTTTTTTTTTTTTTTTTTTTTTTTTTTTGGTTGAGGCAAGATTTCACTATGTGGTTCAGGTTGGCCTTGAATTCACTATGTAGCCCAGGCTGGTCTCGAACTTTTGGCAGTCCTCCTGCCTCAGCCTCCCAAGTGGCTGGGATTATAGGTATGTTTCACCACACCTGGACTACAAAGTTTTTAATGAGGTGCTACCAGTTTGAAAAGTTAGAAGTTTTAGGTTCTCCACCACCTGACATTTCCATACAAACCCATAACATTGTATATAGTTTGTTTTATAAAATTTTAAATGGCTCTGAATGCATATTACTTACCCAGAATAGTGATTTTCATTTTGCACATTTATATGTGTATTTAATACACCCTGATAAATTCTACCCCAGAACTTCCTCTTCCCCTAATACCCTTCCATCATCGCCCCTTGTCCTGATCCCATTCCACCTTTCTATATTCTACATGAGATTGTGTGATATTTTGAAATCCAGAGACCCATACATGTATTCTGTGAAGCATACGAATTAAAAAAAAATGAAAAAAAAATCAAATTAAAAAAAAGTCAAAAAAATCAAGTTAGCCGGGCGTGGTGGCACAGGGCACTCCTGTAATCCCAGCACTCAGGAGTCTGAGGCAGGAGGATAGCTGCAAGTTGGAGGTCAGCCTGGGCTGCATAGTGAGTTCAAGGCCAGCCTGCTGCATAGCCACACCCTGTCTCACAAACAAACAAACAAACAAAAACGAAGTTGTCAGATTATGTAGCATTTATCAGATTCAGTATAAGAGATACAGATGTTTCTGAATTTGGGTGCAGTTTTGTTACGTACATTATGCAGATTTTGGTTTATTATTTGTATTTACTCTGACCATAAAACATGTCAGGTAAACCAGACACAGTGGCATTGTAGTCCTGGTTACTTGGGATGCTGTCTGGGGGGAAATATTTGATATGATATGAACAGAGAGCATATCTTTTTGTCTGTATATGCTGTAAATGTTCAATTTTCTAACTCACAAATGTTTTGGAATAAATGTACCAGTGGTGGACGGTTAAAGGGAGACAAGTTTGGCACATCAGGGAAAAAGTAAAAGTGATCTAAAAACGTGTCAGAGAGCGAATTCAGTAGGAAGTAGAATTTGCTCCTAATAATGTGGCTGTTAATGACAACAGCAGGTTGAATATTATTTCCAGGTTCATAAGTGAAGATACTGCTACGTTATTAGTAGGGAGGTAAAGTGAGCATGTAGGAGCTGTGTATATTACAGTGTTGAAGAGGTGAAAGGAGATTCTTAACACCCTTTCGTTTGATGAGTGTGTGAATATTCTTACATACTTTAAAACATCACTTTTTTTTTTTCTTTCACAAGCCTCTTTCATAAGCATGGACCAAAGAGAACTTTCTTCCAGGTAAGACCAGTAAAGTCTCTATTCTGATTTTTTGGCCACATTGATTATAGATTAGATTCTTGTCTAAAATTTAAGTTGTGCAAAATTTACTTTGTAAAACTATTTCGTTTTGTATATTATTATTTTGAGGTTATTTTAATCAAGTATTTCATAATCTCTTATTGTTAGACAACATTTAATTACATTGAAAATTGAATCTATTTATGGTGGTGCATGCCTGTAGTCCCAGCACTTGGGAGGCTGAAACAGGACTGCAAGTTTGAGATCAGCCTGGGAAATGTAATTCAAGGCCAGCCTGAACTAGATAGATCCTGTCTCATAAAAGAAAAAGTTAAAATACATGTTTTCTTAGCTTTATTTTCACCAAAAATTGCACATGAAGCATCCAGCAAAGTAATGAGATGTGGCTGTTTTAGTAGTGAATTTTGGCTTATGAGAAGGATTTCCATAAAGTACTATGGAGTATAGAATATGTCGTCAGTTGTGTTCTTGTGCATTATCTTTTAAAGCCCTGAACTGGTATATAAATTAGTACTATGAAGCTACACAGGAAATTGCTGATTCAAAGGACGAATAGGTATTTGGATGGCATGAAAATAATTTGAAATAGGAGATGGATACTCAAATCAGAACAAATGATCGTAGGAAGGAAAATAAGTTTCATCATTTACATACAGTATTGTTGCTTGGGATTTATTTAGCATTAGGATTGTGGGAGTTTTTTTATGATGGATCAATAAATATTCAAAGATGATATCTACATATCTTCAGGTATAATTGTATGATAACCTGTTATTTCCATTTGCAATCTCCTATACTCTCCTAGGTGGTGAAAGTGTTGACAAGTGCGATATATATATATGTGTGTGTGTGTGTATGTGTGTATATGTGTATACATACCTTCTGCACTGGTTTCATCCACAGCATCACCCAAATACTGTATTATTTCTCCTGTCTGGGACCTTATTGCCATCGCTGTATGTTACAACTTTTAGAGGAGTATGCCCAGGAATGGAAGTGACCTGCTTTTTGGCAAGTGACTGCCTGGAAAGTTCAGTACTTCTCTCTGCTCTGAATATGTTGTTGCTTATATCTCTTGTAGCATATTACCCATTGTATATTTATTTTGTAATTGGAAGAGGGAATGTGTGTGTGGGAGGGATTGCAATTACTATGATCTCATGGACAATTAAATTACATCCCATATTATAGATAGGCTTTCTCGCTAGCTGTGTGCCTCCTGTGTGCCAGTTGTATTTCTATTTATATGATAGTATCCTACTCATTTGAATTAGAAACCCACAGTTTCTTGGAAGATTTTAAATGTGATAATCTGACATCTTTGATTATCTAGATTAGATTCTGTTTGGCCTCTTGGTGAAGCTAGTGGGTCTTACTCTGGGTTAGGTTTGAAGGCTGGCTACAGTTCAACTCTTCTTCAATCCTCAGCCTTGAGATGTCTATGCCATCAGCACTGTGGCTGTGTAAGGGAAAGTCAGATCCTCACTAATGTATGGAGCATGGTGAGACCATCTTGTAGAATGTGTGGTTCTATCATTTTCTTACTGGTAGTATGACTGATGTGTTCACTCTTAGGGACAGGAGTAAAAGACTTAGTGTACTAAAGAGATTTTAGTTTATCCCATATAACTTAATTATTTTCCTTCTTTTTTCCCTTAACGTAAGTGAACTTAATATAAATACTGCTTGTATTAAATTTTAGTTGTCTACTCCTGGATCATAAATTGTACTTTCCGTCATGCAACTACTAAGCGCATTGCCCAGTGTATCTTAATGGATATGTTTGTACAGTGGGCGCATCCAAAAATATCACCACTTTTATTAGTCTTAGGAATAAAACAGGATATGAGGGCGATCTGGCTGTGACATCTGTCACCCCACTGATCGCCAGGATTGGTTCGGCTGATCTGGCTGGCTAGGCAGTGTCCCCTTCCTCCCTCACCACTCCATGTGCATCCCTCCTGAAGCTGTGTGCTCTGTCAAAGACGATGACCACCCTAGATAGAGAAGAACCTTTTCCTCAATCAAGGGTATATGAGCAACTGAGCTCTCCTGCTAGAACCTCCAAACAAGGTCTCAGGTAGTAGAAACATAAGATTTTAAGATACATGATAATCCCTTAATTTGAAAGAAAGGATATAGCTTGTACTAACATTTTGGGGTTTCAGAACTTCCATAAATACGTGTGGCCATACCTATCTGCTTCTCAATATGTTATTCTGTCCTATTAGCTGTATTCTGAGCTATGGCTTTATTTATTTTATAATACTCATTTATTTGGCATGCAGTAAAGTTACTTTTGTGTTTCCAATATTCATATATCTCAGTTTTTTTTTTTCTGTTAACATTTTCCAAGACCAGAATGACCTCTTTGGTAACAAACAGATTAATGTCCTAATCAGATTCCAGCAAGTTACATGAAATGGAAGAGAATACCCAGCAATACATTATTTTGTATTCTGTGTTGTGGTTCAGCAAACCTTGTTTTTAAGGGACCAGACTTTAAAGTCCATAGTGTTGCAACTAAACAACTTGGTGGTGTGAAAGCAGATATGACCAATTTATAAACAAATGTGTATTATGTGTTATAGTGTGAAACTTGACAAAAAAGCAGGTGATGGGCCAGATTTAGACCACAGACTGCAGTTTAATGACCCTTGACCTAAAATAGGAATTTAGTGTTATGTTAATGAAAGTGTCTAGATTTAGAAGCCAGAGGGAAAAGAAAGTCTTCCTTG
The DNA here is from genome assembly GCA_004026905.1 of Hystrix cristata. Classification (NCBI taxonomy): domain Eukaryota; kingdom Metazoa; phylum Chordata; class Mammalia; order Rodentia; family Hystricidae; genus Hystrix; species Hystrix cristata. Next base: position 26,754 of record PVJO010010994.1, read on the forward strand.
CCTATGTCAGTTTTCTGAATCTTCAACTTTATAAAGTAAGAAATTAAATTTAACAATGAGAGAAATAAACTTTTTAACCTTTGAATTCTTATATCTTAAAGCTGAGTGTTGTGTCTCTTTTTTTTCTATTTTTACACTTAGGCTTGTAGTACATCGAAAAATGAGTGAAGCACTCAGTGATATAAATCATTTATCCTCTGTCTTTTGTCTCTATTGCCCAGGGATGACAAGAGTTAATTATTTGTGATATATATTAGAGTCAGTAACTTTTCTCAGCTTATATACATTTATGTAAAATTTATTTACAAATGTATAATGATTATGATAGGTAGTATTTTGTAACTTTCTGTTTTCTTTAATATATTATGAACGTATTTTGAAATTAATAAGTACAGGTTATGTACAGATCTGTCCTTGGATACAGAGTACAAATGGTAATGTGTCAGTCTGCCTCAATGTTTTGGGAAATGGAACTTTTCTAAATTCTGTTTCGCTGCAATATACAATACTGGAATGTATATAATTATGTGTATATTCTAATTAGTTTGGCTCCTAATTCTATATACTACATTTTTAGATATAGCATTGTTGGATCATCAGTTATGTATGCTTTGGTCTTAGTTGTTATTATTTAATTGCCCTTCAGAATGGCACAAAGCAATGATGTAATGGCAGTGCTAATTTTCATAGACACTTAGTTTGATGGATATTAGCAGCTTTTAAATTTTTAGCAAATCTAATAGGTGAAATGATATTTTAAAGACTTTATATGATACATGGCCATAGATAAAACAAAATAATAATGAATGATTCATAAAAGCAATACTCTACTTGTCCTCCAATCCCAAAAAACATCATGTTTGTTAAAACTATAAAGTATTAAACTTTCCCCAATTTAGCATTTCTTCATAAATTTCCTAAGTATGCTTTAAGCAGTTGATTTTTTTTTTGCATTTTATTTTTTAAATGATTTCACATTTGCAAGAATCACAAAGAACAAACTTACAGTCTTCAACCAGACAAAATTTTTTCTCTGTATTCCTTCACCTCCTCCTCTCTCTGTCTCTCCCTGTTCCCTCTCCTGCATCTCTTTTTATACATGGTATTAATATTTTGTGAACTTTGTATTATTTGCAGACACCATTTCTCTTTAACCCAAAATTATTCAGCATTTGCTGAGGCCCTGGGCATTTTCTTAAAATTCAGAACGCTGAAATGCATCACTAGAGTGGGTCCCATGCTGTAATGGTTAGCACTCTGGACTTTGAAATGCATCACTAGTGTGAAAGTATCACATAATATACAGTCCATATTCACATTTCAGTTGTTCTAATCTTTTTGTGTGTGTGTGCTGGTGATCAAACCCAGGGCTTCATGCTTGCAAAGCAAGCAGTGTAACCACTGAGCTAAATCCCCAGTCCTTTAATCATATTTTTTGCACAATTTCCTCCCTTATCCAGGATTCCCTTATCTGTATCCTATGTTGTATTCAGATACCATGTCTTATTTGCTCAGAAGCAGTTCTTCATTTTTCCTTTTTCTCTATGACATTTGTGTTCTTGTAAGGTAATATCTTATAAATTGTAAGACAATGCCTCATATTTTGAAGTATGCTTTCTCATGAAGAATTTTGGGTTATACATTTTAGTCAGGAATTCTTCAGAATTGGTATGCTTTTCTCACTGACTCAAATCAGGTGAAAATTATTTTAACCCATTAATGAAGATGCTAACTTTGATGATTTGGTTTTATTTACAGTGGCTTGGTTTCTCTTTGAATTTATTGATTTTACAATAAATATTCTGAAGGAAAATAATTTAAAATAATTTAAATAATTTTACAATAAATTACAATAAATATTCTGAAGAAAATAATTTAAAATTTTACAATAAATATTCTGAAGGAAAATAATTTAAAATTTTATAGATAGTCTACTTATCAAAGTTTTACAGGATAGTTTTAATACTCACAAATTAATCTTTTGTAAATTGATGCAGATTTTTGGTTATTTATTTGTTGGTATTCTACCATAAGGAAGAGTTTGTGTATCATAGCTTACACTAAATATTCAAGAAAGTATTTTTAAGTGCAGGTAGTGAAGGAAAAAAATGCAGGGTGTCAAGTAGGAAAGCAGGGAGGGGAGTTCAAAAGGAATGAGAGGACTTTATTTCTAAACTTCAGTAGAATGTACCATGCAGAACTACAGAGTTGTTGCAGATACATGTTTGAAGAATAGCATGTTGTTGGTAATAGGTTTCAGGTAAGGGGTGTAATACCCTTCTCATTAATGGAATTTAATAATTTTGGAGACACTATGAAGCATGGTAGTGTTTTCTGGGAATTCAAGTTCTATTTTCACATCTCAGTGGAATCCATAAGTCTTTGTCATGGATCTGAGGCAAGGGTATAACATGACTGTCTGTTTCACTAAGAAAAGAGCTTTTACATTATAGCCTATGAATTTGAAATGAGCATAAAAAGAAAAAGGGACTCTCCTGTGAAAGACTATGCTGTAGAACGCAGAGACTGCCCCGAGAGTCCCCCAGTGAGGGCTGTGTGTTCTTTCTGTTGAGGACGCAGCCTCTTCTGGTGGGTACAGAATGAGCAGACCAAGCAAAGTGTGAGGAGATCATATACTCTGATTTCTCCTGAAAACCCTTTAGCTTCATTACTTTCTGACAAATTGTTTGTATGGAAACCTAGGCCTATAGTGCTTTTCATAATTTATTTAACTAGGATCAGACATTAAGGTAATTCCAATAAAACATTATTGGTTAAGAATACCTTTTTCTGCATATTTGAATTACTCTTCCTCTGCTAAATTACACTACCTACTTTTGCACATGGGATTAGATAGTAATAATTTATTTTTATTTTTTCCACAATATAGTTAGGTTCTAAACTGACAAATTGTTTGACCTTTACTGTTTACTAAGCTGGAGAAGATATGCTTTCTCAGAGTGCCTTGTAGAAAGAGATGCGTTTTCACAATTTTAGACCTATATTATACCCAGATGTGATTTTTTTTTCCTGCTGTACTGAAGACTAACCTCAGGGGCTTTCTACCACTGAGCTACATCCCCAGATATTTTTACTTTTTAATTTTGAGGCAAGGCCTCACTAAGTTGTCCAGGCTAGCCTGGATCTTGCAATCCTCCTGCCTCATCCTTAGTAGCTAGGTCCCAGGCATGCACTGTCATACCCAGAACCAAGGTTGAGATTTTGATGTTTTTAAAGTAGAAGTAGGACCTAAAGGTTCAGGGTAGTTTGATGATACAGTTTGGCCATGAAAAATGATGCGATCTAGCAACACAGTGTATGTGAGAATAAGAATGTATTTATGTGAGACTGGGTCTGCAATGCACTAACATAGGTACTGAGAAAATAAAGAGGCTCCATAGTTAAGAATGGCCACAGTGGCTGGGGATTTAGCTCAGTGGTTAGAGTGCCTGCCTGGTAAGCGCAAGGTCCTGAGTTTGACCCCTGGTGCGTGCGCGCGTGCGCGCACACACACACGTACACACACACACACAGAATGTCCACAGTTACTAGGGTGAGCACCAGGAGAATGTGGTAATTCTAAAGAACAACAAAGAAGGAAATTCGAAAGTGAACAGGTGTCAGGCGCCTTTTCTGTAGAAATTAAATACATTTATGTTTGGAAATGCAGAAAATATTATTGTTCTTAATTATCTTTTATATTGTTGTTTTAGGTAAATGTGCTGGTGGGGCAGGGAGGCAGTGCTTTTAATATTGACAAGGCCAAATCAAAGGGTCCCATAGAATTGTAAGCTTGTCCTGTAATGAGGTTAGGAGAGGCAGCCCAGCACATGCAGACTCTGATAACTTGGGAATTGCTTGCATAAATCAAAAATGAATACAGTAAAATAAACAAAGGTGCATCCCTGTTGCACAGTTTGAGGTTGTCTTTAGCGTTCCACATCGCGTATCAGCAGGACAGAAGTGGAGATCTTAATAACATCACACCGTTCATATTAACAAACTCTGGAGCTTGATCGTTTTAGTTCCCATTAGTATCTGCTCTTGCATCCTTTTGTTGTGAAATGTTTCATTGAGGCAGCATTATGAATCATTCAGAGATCTTGACTTTTATGGAAAATACTTTCCCAAGATTGTGGAGAAAAGAAATGGTGAGAAGTCAAGTGAAGAATGAGTGAAAAAAGGCATCGGGGGAGGGAATCAAGATAGAACATACAGAAAGTAGAATTTGAAATGAACGTGTTGCAGGGCAAGGCATTGAGTCAGCAATTTAGATACTAGTTCTAGAGAATGGTAACTGTCAGTAGTATCACTAGATTCAAGGAGAGGTTATGCCTGTGGAAGATGTTGTTTTCCAGTTAAGTTAGATGGTCTTGATTGTATCTCCAGAATGCACTTTGTCATTCTCTACCTCATGGTATAGAGGTAAGTATGTGGAAATTTTTTGCCCAACCTGTTTAGATTGCCACGTTCAATTAATCTGTAGCATGCTTTCTGCCTCTTACAATTTAGTTACTAAATTTTTAATCCTTGCTGTATCTATTTAGTCTTAAAATAATGAGCTCCTATTGACAGGGATATTTTCCCATTCACATTTAACTTCATTCCATTACCTTACAGAGCCTACCTTGAATCAGTACTTAAGGTAATGACTGTGTTGCCTGAAGTACTTGTTAAGACCATGAATGAATGAAATTTTGAGGTACAAGCTCCTGTCACATAAAGGTTGAGGAAAATGAGGGTTTAGGAGACTTAATATCAGGTAGCCATTTTTTAGGTATATAATGGCATCCTCAAGGAATCAGTAAGTCTGTAGACCATGTTAAATTAGACTATACAAATATGAATCATGGTATTGGGAATGTGAGCATCAGATAGATCAGACACATACGACAAAAATTAGAGATTTGTTATAAACCCCCACTGATAGTTGTGAAAAAACAATGCAACCACCAATTATTTTTCTGCTTTTATTGCATGTCCCATTGGTATCTTTTTGATTTTGTAGCGAGACTGTGAAAGGTCAGTGGTAAGACACTGCATTATAGAATATAGTCACTGACTAATGGTTTTAAATCAGTAGAGGGAATAATTTAGCACAATCTCTATGGTTGACTTCAGTGACCAAGCAGTGTTTTTATAATACATTGGTGTCTTTGAACATTCCAATTTTCAAAAATTACTGATCTGGATATCATCCTACCATGCTTTGTGTGATGGATATTTCACAAAAGTATTTTATTTTCATTTTTGTGACCCAGTTCACAATGCTGGCCTTCAAGAAGTGCTACAGAAATGTCTTCTGATTATGACACATAGGAAGAGCATATGTGTTTCAAATAAAAGACCAAGAGAGAGAATATTGCTTGGTCGTGAGCATTTTACATTTCTCTTACATTTGGGAAATACAGAAGAGAAGGAATACTTGCCATATTGGAACTTTTGAGAGGTGAAAACATGCAGAAAAATGCCCTATGCCCAAACAGCTGACCAAATTGTTAGTGTTGACTTCTAAAAGGACTTTGGTAAATAAGATACATGCCTTTTCTTGCTTTCCTTCTGGGTTCTAATCAGTATTTCTGAGTAACATTAGTGTTTTTCTGACTTTATGGTAATTTTAGAATAACTAATGCTTGTTGGTTAAATTTGTGGCACTATATCAGAATAAAGAAAAACTTATTGTCTCGTTAATTCATGGTACTCTTCATTGATGATATTACATGGGGTCCGCAACCACATCCATCCTATACCTTAGTAGAGAGACTCTAATTTGGAAAGAACATTTAAATATATTTGTACTCAGATAATAAATTGGGAGTAAGACTGTTGATCAGTGATAGACCTGAGGTATCATAGGGTTGATCACTATGCCTTAATGTAAATAGCTCCATGTAGGTAGTCTTATTGGCTTTCATTCCCCACTTCAAGATCTTAAACATAGTATTTATACACTTAACAAAACACATAACAATTTTGATTCATTTTTTTGCTTAGTGGTCTGTTTCCTTTTCCCAAAATAATGAGCTCCTACTTGACAGGGATTTTTTTTTTTAGTATCGTTTTATGCTACAGTTTTCAAGAAATAAGAGTTTCATTAAAATTTGTTTAATAACCACATTTGGAAAGAATGAGTAAGAGATAAAGAGATTTGGAATAGTAAGAGAATATAACAATAGAGAGAGTGATTTTTTTATGTTGAGCAGCACATATGAACTTCACAGCCTCGAGAATTTGGGCTTAAGATTTAATCTTCCAATTTTATCCATTTCATTTGAATTTTTTTTTAACTTTTGTCGTTTGTAACTCCTACATGTCATCTCTATAATGATCCTATTGGAAAGGGGAGCTATGATAATTTTTGTGATGTACACTGTCCCTAAAACAGAATTACTGTCTTTGTATGGCCTTAGGAAAACTTCATAAACATTATTCCAATGAAGATAATTAAGCTGCTGTGGAACAAAAAGTGCTGTATTTTAACCAGTGCTGATTGGTCTTGTGTATCTCTTTTCAATTATTATCTGCTGTGTACCTAGACACTCTAGATAAGAGACAGAAGAGCAGTGGAGAACTGAGAGAGTTCGTCTTATATGCGCAGACGTTGCTGGTAGTGGTCTATGCGGTGAGATGTACAGATGCAGAAAGCTTGAGAGAGTGGGGGCTGCTGCCCACCAAGGCAAGTGCCCTGCTTATTAGCAGCATGTCTGGCCTTGTTACTGTGTTTGAGTCTGAAAAATCAAAATAGAATTTTTCAGAGTGTTATCTTGGCATGAGTAAATTTGGTGACCCTGTTATTCTTTAGTTCCTATTTTACTTTTTTATATATAAATGTTATTGGTACATTGTAGATACACATAATGATCACATTCATCATAGGGATTTTGTATCCATACATGATATATATTGATTTTCTTTTTCCCCCTTTCCTTCCTGTCCCTGGAATCCTCCTCCCCTCCTTATTACAACATTTTTTTCCATTTTTCCATCTTTCCTCTTTTTCTTTTCCTTTTTCCTTTCCTTCCTTCCCCCCTCCCTCTTCCCAAGTTCCCTTTCTCCTTTGAACACTTTCTTTCTATTTCACAATATCTTTTATACATTTTTGGTCCTTATTTACACTCTCATTTTCTCACATCAGAGAAACAATGTGATATGTACTCATGTGTGTCTCCTCTACTGTTGATGGGAGTGTAGACTGGGGCAACTACTGCAGAAATTGGTGTGGAGATTCCTCAAACAGTTACAGGTCTCATTGTACCCAGCTATTCCCCTTCTTGGTATTTTCCCAAAAGAATTTTAAGCTCAGTTTTAATTATATGGAATTATCACCCCAGCCTTTGTTAAACTAGACCATCAATTGTAAAACTTTCTATAAAGGAACAAATAAATATTTTGTACTTTGAAGGTCTTATTATCTCTGTTGCAGATAATCTGCTGTGCTGCTTTTTTTTTGAAAGCAGCGTAATAATGTGTAATTGAATAATATGCTGTCCTGTGTTCCAGTAAGACTCCATTCACAACAGCAGCCTGCACGCAGTATGCCAGTCCCTTCACTATAGCTTTGCTTAAGTTGGAAGCTGAAAAATTTAATCACTTCAGCCATGTGATAAAAATACCTGAGAATTACTGTGACACTTGATTTTTGCAAAATTTATTTCAGATTCTTTGTCAAATTCTACTTGTAACAGTGATACAGTTGACCTCCACATTCCATCATCATAGAATAAGCAATGTAAAACGGATTATGTAAGGAATTGGAGTGATAAGAAACTCTTCCTAGTTATAGCTGACATATTTTACAGTTTAGCCTGTTTCTTTCACATACCTGTAAAGGTCCCAAGGAATTAGTGTCCAATAACTTGCCTGCCTTCTTTACTATTCGGCAGAGTTAAGATCAAAATTTTGTTTTTAAGTAGCCCATGGTATTACCCGTCCCCTTTGAAGGGTAACTCAAACCTATTTTGACTCCATCTAAGTAGCTGTAATCAGAGTAGATTTACCACATTCCAAATCTATTGTTTAACCTTGCTTATAAAAGCTTTGTTAGAGTCAGTGTATGTAAGCAATGTATATAATTTTTATTTCAGTTAATCATTATTTTCCAAATTTGCTGATTTGTCCATGCTATTTACATTGGAGGACTTAAGTAGAAGAAGAGAGAGTGTAAGTTGCTGACTTAAAATTAAATTGGGACTGTTTCTTTTTTTGCAGTCACTTATAACCATATATGTATATTTACTTGAAATATATATGACAAATTCTGTGTTCAAATTTTAAAGTTTTCCTAATTCATTTAGAAAAAGAGAAGCATTCTAGAAGAAAGTGGGAATTCACTGAAGTTAATGATTCTTGAAAGAAGAGCATGCGAATGGCCAACAGCATATAAAACTGCTCAACCATATCAATCTTTATAGTTAATGAAAAATGTATATATGATATACATACACGTTATGTGTATGTATGTATGAAATAAAAATAAATAATTACTTGCCTTTTTTTCACCTATCAGATTAGCAGGCATATGTGTAATACAGTGTCGGGAATTTAGAACTGGTGGGTTAAAAACTTTCAAGAAAACAATGGAAAAGTTGAATTAGATGGAAATTAGCACATTTTGATCAACAATTTTACTTTAGAAATTTACCTGTAAGAAGAAATAAGATATGTTCAAAGATGTATGTACTGTCAAAGCTACTCATAGTAAATAAAAGTATACCTGTAAAATAGTAAATAATCTGATTGTTAAATCAAGCTAGAGAAATTAGTGATTGTATATTTTGAATATTTTCATTTGGAAACATTGGATACAGTTGGTTTATTTTAGGTGGTTAATGTGATAACATATGCTCAAATTAACTGATAAGAAAACTCAGTTTTTTTTGAAAAGTCAGTTTTTAAAAGTTCACTTATTTACCTGTTACTAAATATGAAGGATATGTGAATTGACATTGTATTTCAATAATGTGAAGTGATGTATGTATTTGTTTGGATGCATTCAATAAAATCAATTTTATAGGAAGCATACTCACAAAATGTTTATAGTGAGTTCTGGTGATTATTTTGCTTTTTTGTTTTATATGTGTGTATAGTTTCAATTACATATAAATATTTCAATTATATACAGTGCATATTGCATTTCTGAGTATATGTACACCACATATGAAGAGAAATATGATACATGTATTAATTACCTCATTTGATGCTTTTAACGACATGAAATTCCATTTATAAATTGAAGCCGAGTATTGAGTTGGATAATGTAATTTATCCCATTATTCACAACTTTTAAAAAGGATTCTATGGTGACACAACATTTATAATTTAAAATTATTTATAGTTTGCTAAATCTTGTGCAAATCATATGTTGTTGAGTAATACATTGTCCGAATTTTCTTTTTCCCTGTGTCTTTAAGATCAGTGTCATGTGATTATTAAGTGAGCGTCTCAGTTAAAAAGTAAATGTTGACATTTTGCAGATCCAGTAGAAGAAGACGAATAAGAAGTTGATTTGTGGAAAATTCCATGGTGTGCACCTTCAGGGTGTGTGACCTCCAGAAATATGGCATGCTATTTCTTAGGAGATGGGCCATAGTACTGAAAAACCACTTGGGCATGGCCAAAATCCAAAGAGAAATAGCCAATAAAAAATGTAATCACTATAGATGTTAATTTAAAATAGCCCTAAAGATGGTCAGTATCAAGATAAATACAACAAGAGAAGAAAACAATTCAGAATCCCTGAATGACAAACTAATTGGCAACTGATGTAGATTTAAACGTCTTAACTTCAGCTGTTATAATCCAGTTGTAGTTTATGACCCTGTGTTCTCCATTCTAAACAATCTGTTGTTTGAATATGTGTTCTATTGTTAGTTGACTTTCCCTGTTCATTTTAACCCCTTTCTAATGGCAGCACATTGTATATTGCATGTGCAGCTGCTTAGCAGTTCTCAGAGAGTAACTGAAATTTTGGTCACATGTCGTGCAGGAGGAATTGTGCTATAATTTTACCTTACTATGCCACAGTAATGGCAGAAATATATTTAGAATTATTTGTAATCAAAGGAATATACTATGCTATTGTTCATCTTTTGGTATTTGGGTATGTGTGTATGTGAATTAACTCTATAAGATTTTTACAGTTGGGGCTCTAGAATGTTGAGAATAATGAAGGAAGAAGATGAATACAGAAGCAGAAAGTTAGAGACAGATGAAGCTACATCTATAAAGAGCACCACTGGATTGAAAGTAGTGAACCGCTGCTGGTTTTCACTGACACCACTCAGGGATAGTTGGACCTCGGTAAATCTCTTGAAGGAGGATAAAACTGATTAATGATGGTAAGACATTTATAATATTAATAAATTAGTACTTTGAGAAATCAATTAGTGGGTAAATAAGGTAGAAGGTCAAGGTACTTTCAGTGATAGAGAACCCCTTCATAAACACACAAAAGTGATAGTAGGTTTTTAAATTTTAATATATGGCAATTATTGCAATTTTGGTCAGCCAGAGGCCATTAAAGGATTTTAAGATTTGGAGAAAATTTGAGGAGAAACTAGGTACTTACATAGTCTGCAGTTATCTTCTCCATGAGATATTTATTGGCTACAAAGGAAAAATAGTAATGTGGGGATGGAAAACCTGCCAGGCACTTCCTGAATAAAGAGGTGAAACCTAACATCAGTAATAGGAACTTTGGAAGCACAAATACAATACACTGAGAAGAAAGTGTCTGCCCAGTAAGTCTGAAATAGGGACAAAATTATATAAACGTTTGAGCAGATGGGTTCAACCATACATATATGCTCAGAAAACCTGAAAGTGTAGAAAAAGTACATGAATATTTTGATTACAGTTACCCCGTGGGTATTTGCTTTTTAGGTACTTAAAGGGAAATTTTTATCCTGAACAATTTTAATTGCATAGTTTCCAAGGTTCAGTCATCCTTTCTTTTTGATGAATGAGTTATAGTCTGTTACGTAGATGTACCACATTTTACTTATCCATACAGCAGTTAGTAGGCATTTGGGTTGTTTCTATCTATTTCTTGGGTATTACAAATAATCTTGCTAGGAATATATGGCTATGCATGTGCATACAATTTCAATTTTCTTAGACTAAGGATATGATAATTTCAAGGGCTGATTATAAAATACAATGTGTTTAAAAAAACTTTATTATAATAAAAGTCATATTGCCATTAATTGCTGTCAAAATACTCTCCTACACTTTGAACACTTATCCTGTCCTTCTTTCCACTTTCTGAACTTCTAGAAATCTTTTGTGAGTGATTTTGTGAGGTATGATAAAAAAAATTTGAGTGAAAGCTGTTACAAGAAAGACAGATTTGTAAAAACATGATGATGTGTCCTTGTCCACCTTTTTCACCCCATCTAGCATTGTGAAACTTTGGGTTCTTCCTGGAAATAAAAGTGACCATGAAAATTAAATGCTTTCAATTAATTCAAGACATCAAGTAACCACAACGTGCTTCTAAATACACTCATGCGAAGAGGACTTACAGATCTGCTTCAGAAAGTGGAGTGAACATGGGATGAGTGTTTCTGAAGTGACAGGGTGTATTTTGGGGGGAATCGATGGCAATGTATTTTTACTATAATAAAATTTTTAAATTAATTTAAGTATTCTCTGTATTTTTATCATACCTCATATAGTTAACATTTTAAGGAACAATCTGGCAGAGATTTTTAAGAGATTTTTCCATATTTAAAGACAAAAAATTGTTCATAATGAACATTCTGTTCTTGCAGGAAAAAATGGTAATTGGAAAAGTAAATTATATACATTTCATTGCCTCGTGCTTGGTTGATCCAATGTGTATGAGTGTTTTTAATCATTACACATTTTTCCTTTTGTTCTCTCTGATATTGCATGGGATCAGTGTTCGTTTGAATGCAAAATACTTGTCCTACAAGATTACTTAAGATGAAGACAGGATTGCTAATAAAAGTACTATATATAGGTGCTGGGGATTTAGCTCAGTGATTAGAGTGCTTGTCTTACAAGCACAAGGCCCCAAGTTCGATCCCCGGCACCAAAAAAAAAAAAAAAAAGTACTATATACTACTTTTATATATATATATATGATATAATATCATATATATATATATTTGATACTTATGGTTGTTTTCAGTTCTGTATCTGTGTGAGTTTTCTGTCCACTCATGCTAATGCTCCCTGAGAGAAGAGTGTTAAGAGTCTCATCTGTAATAGTGGGTTTCATTTATATCGACTTTGGCTTCTTTATGAGGTTGTTTTTGGTTGCATACACATGTGGAACTGTAGTGTTTTCTTGCTTAATTAACTCAGTAAGTGTCCTTCCCTTTCCATGGAAGTTTTCCTTGCTCTGATCTACCTTCTGCTCCATTTTTTTTTTATTTGTCTTTTCATGATGAACCTTTCTGCTACATCCTGGAATGTTAAAATACCTATGTCATTATTTTTCAGCTGGCTTTGTCGTGAACAGAATGTAGTGCATATTGGATTGTTTTGTACGTCATAAACAGTTGTATGGTTTGTCTTTCAACCCACCCTCTACATTCTGAAATCCAGGTTGGGAAATAATAGAGAAAAACAGCAAAGACCTGATGGTTCATGGCACTTTGTGTTTCCCGGTTCACTGAAACATAGTCCTACGGTGTCTGATGTGAGCACACTCTTGCCTTCCTCTGGGATTCTTCTTGAGTTCCGCTGTTGAGTAGAGCTGGAACATGCTCACTCCATCTTACTTTTATGTTACACTCCTGTAATGGCCTATCCTGTTTTAGTTCTTTTTGTATAATTTCTTTTTTGTTTATGTTGCTTTATTTTTTGAGACAGGGTCTTGCTGTGTAGTTCAGGTGGACTTGAACTCATTATGTAGCCCAGAGTGGTCTTGAAATCGAGGCAATCCTCCTGCCTCAGCCTCCCGAGTGCTAGGATTACAGGGGTGCGCCACCATGCCCGGCCTGCATAATTTCCACTATTCTACAATTTCTCATCTATTTTTCTCTTTTACTTATTGCATTCTATACAAAGTTTTCAAATAGATTTCAAGGTCCTACATATTACAGATTTCTATACACTACTGAAATTGGTTTTCAAGTTTTTATCTCTTACTTTCAAAATATTGGTCTCCCTGTACCACTACTGGATGCTTTTCATTTTACATATCACAAGACATTTTTTGTAACGTCTTTATTAGGTATTTAAGACTCTGAAGTCTCTCATGGGAGGAAATTATTGTGCCACTAATTGCATAGCATGGTTAAGATGGTTATTTACTGTTTGCAGAATCAAATTTGAGACGGAACTAAGAAATGAAATGATAAAGGACCAACTGGGACTTGTTTAGAGATGGCTGTATAAATACTATAGAACTACATTTTGTACTTTCTTAAGAATTTCACGATGTGTTTTTATAGTATTTTGTTGCAGGTTAAGGTTTGAACAAGACAGTGTGTCAGGGCAATGAGGTGAGCCCTGGGTGTGGTGCTTTTGAAATCATTTATGAGTATTCTGGTGCTATTACACCTTCAAGGCTTGTGGGTTCATGATTTTGCAAGTTGAAAGGGAAATATTTTTATGACAGATTTTTCACCCTGTGAGTGTCCCTACTTACAGAATTCTCATTAGTATTTCTTAACTTTTTACAATTTACCTTTGATGTAGCTTGACTACTTTGGAGAATCCCCGACCTATTTACTTCTTTTAATACTGTATGCTGTTTGAAGATAATCTTTAAGTAAAATTCAAGTGTGCTAAATATTGACTGTCTTTATCTGGCACATTCAAATTATAGATGTTTCTACTCATATTTATGCTATAATCATACTAGTTTGTAAATTTTGCTACTTCACTTTTTAAAATTTCAGTGTATGAAAAGAATTTTTTCAAATTCCAGTACATTTTATCCAATTTTGTTATAACAATCCAAGGTTATATTTTTCACGCTACTTATATGAGGCTTCCCTTATTCAGCTCCCTAACAAAGTGTCTCCTGTACATTTACTGTTCTTCATTCACAGTGCAGTAGATAAGCCTGGCCCTGGAAATGCCCATTTGTTGGGAGGGTGCTTGTCTGGATCGATGATGAGCATGATTGTCTGAGGATGCTGAGAGACTATTTCCAGATGTCAGTCTGAAGTCCAGATGAGTGGCCCTCTAACGGGACAGATAAGACTCTTCAAGCCTAGTGTTAATTGGTGGTGCATTAATGACAATGTAATAGCAGGATGAGAATGTATTTTCTTCTTTTCAGATTAGGGCATTTGATTTCTGTGCACATTTAATGTACTCAGTTACCCAAGAGTTGCTTCATTTTGTACACTTTGAACAGAATTGTAGAGAGATTCTTATATATATGGGAAATAGTTTCTTGAGTAAAGAGTAAGGAAATGAGAGACCAAATTAAGTATTAAGCATTATTAGTAGATTTATCAGTGTTGTGCTAAAGAAAAGCACTCTGGATATCTTACCTGAAATATTGACAATGGGACCAATTTTAGTGCTTTATTATTTTTATGTTGGAGAATTTCCTGAGATAATTTCTTTTCTGTCTTTTTTATTGAGGTAGAGGAGGCCTGGCATGAGGTCCTCCCTGTCAGAAAACAAAGGTGAGCAGCTAAAGCAGCATCCTTTGAAGTTCATACACTTTGTTCTGAGCCACATCTTCAGGGTTTGTGTTTGTTCTCCCAGAGGCTTTTTTGGTAGTATGTACATGATATTGTGTTTTTATTTGGTGAATGTCTCTATCCTCATTTCTGAATCATTGGCTTTTATAATTTTATCTGATTTTTGTTTGGGTTGCCAAGTGTAGAATTTTAAACGTATTTTCATTCTCCTATTACAAAGAAATGTGTTTTGTGAAATCCAACTATGTTAAGGGTTATCCTAAAAATTATTGTGGTTAGGTCATGTTGAATTTATGACTAAAATTATTATAAAATCATTTGGGACAGATTTACGAGATTATTATGAATCATTATTGCTATGCTTTCCCTAGTGGAGATTTTTAATTTGTTTTTATGTTTTCTTTAAATGGAAAATTGTTCAATGTCATGAGACATTTCCAAGTCTATAAAGGTTTTAACTGATAAAGAATTGTCCGTGAAGCACTTCATTCTTGTGACAGACAAGCTTGATTTTCATACAGCTGGTATCAAGTGATATTAGTTTGTGTTAGTCAAGTGGAATGATCATGAAATTTCCTATATGGAATCATTATTTCTCATTATTTTTTCTTAAAGTAGAAACATGTAACAGTAAGGAAAACCTTTTGTATTTTACTCAAAATAATTATGTAGATTTTTGTCTCCTGGAAAATTTAGTAATGTTTAGTTCTTTTGAAATAGATAAAGTTTTTTCCTTCTGGCAAACTTGTCACAGATTTTTCAAGTAATTATTTTGGTGTTCATTTTATTTTTATGTATGAGAGTATGTATTTCAGTATGTGTATTCATTTCTATAGAACCAAGTAAGGTAGTTCACAAAAGCTCAGTAGCAGTTAGCAAAATATGATGAAGAGTAAGAGTTATGAGCTGTTGGAGGGAAAGAGACCTACTGTACACTGAAATGTACTCTAGGGTGTCCATCACTAAGAACATACTTTAGGGTAAACACAAATAGGAAGAACACTGGAGTATGATTTTGTCTAATAAACATTATCCTATAAATCCTTATTTTGCACATTTAGCTATATGTATTAATATTTAATTTTTAATTTCATGACTGCTCTTAAAGAATATAGAAGTATATTGACATAATTTTTATGCTGTGAATCACAAGTATTAAAAATATAGAACCTAATGCATTTATTTTTTTAAAAACTTTCTAAGATTGGAAACCACACAGTTGATAGCATCTCTCATCATTGTGTTTGTATTATTCTGAAGTGTGCTACCCTGTGTAATAGGGCAATAGAAAGAAATAAGCCACAGTGATGACTGGAAGAAACAAAACCGTGTCTGAAAATGACTTGATTGTCTTATTTCAAAATTTCCAAAAATCTATTTGAACCCCCCTAGAAATTAAAAAATGAGTTTAGGAAGTTTAGGTTGTAAGGTTAATATATGAAAAAATTCAATCATATTATTGTATAATAACAATGAAAATTAGAATTTGAATAAATAAATATTTAGCATTTCATTGAGGCTTTCAGTTTAATTGTACAAATTTTTGCGATGCTATGTGATAATCCAGTGTCTGTATACAGTATATGATGATCAAATCAGGGTAGTTAGTATTTCCATTTTGTTATGTAGACACTTTGAAAAGAAAGATGATCTGAAGATATTATAGTGATGAGTAGAATCTAGGAAAGGTGGCAGGGAAAGGGCTAATGGGCATTCAAGTAATAGCTACACAAGTGTGTTTAGGAAGAAATAGCAAGGAACTATGGGGTGATGATCGTCCATGGGTACCTATCATATTTTATGAATAACTAGGAGAGAAGGTCTTGAAGGCTTCAAACACAGAGTGAACCATACAGATATAGAAGTGACAATTTCCCTATTTTGATCAGTGAATATTTTATACTTACAAAATATACTTATTATACTTTATATACTTATTAAAATATCACATCAATAAGTATCACATCACTAAGTACACTTACGTGTCAATCAATTTTTGAAGTATTTAAGTAAATAAATACTACTTATAATCATACAAAAATGTATTATTTACATAGAAATATACCAGGGCATGTGTACCATCTTAATGGTCAAAACTCTACTAGAATGACAAAAATCATCATAGAAGACCTAAAGAAGCCCGGAATTACACTGTGTTCATAAATGGAAACTCTCAGTTGTTTCTCATTCTCTGTTGATTCAATACAAACAAAAGTTTCTGTGAGCTCTGTAGCTACCTACTGCCAGGTTATTACCAAATACTGTGTATACAGTGTATACACTGTGTATACAATGACTAGGTCTGGGTAGCTTAGTGAATGCACAAACCTCTTTGTTTCATCTCTAGCAACAGAAAAAGAACTCATAAGGAAAATGCATAACAACTAGAACAGCAAAATGATTCTGAAAAAGAATAATATAGTTAGAGGAGTGGTACTATGTTATTTTAAGTCTTCTTGTAAGGCTACAGTAAACATGGTAGTGTTTAAGCGAAATAATTGGCATACATCAAGGAAGGGACTGATGTGTGTGAGAGACTATCATGGAAATTAGTCACATAGGTGGTTTTGGAATGTTAGTAATCTTTGTTTGTGTAAATTGATTTCTTGCTAGGTTTGGATAGTAGCAATTTATTGAACTGTACATTTATGTGCATGAAATCATGAAATTTGCCATCATTTTACATGTATATATGTAGACCTGAAGTAGAAAGTTAAAAATATCTAACTAAAGCAGTCCAAATATTGGTTAATATATTTCCTAGGTATATTGTCCAATAGGTTATGTGCTATTCGGGCCCTGATATGTGTCCTCAGAATAGATCAAGTGTACTTCCTCTTTCACAGATGTATTTTGCAAACCATTTTAGGGAACATTTGCTTATTTGCGTTTTTACGTATTTCTGTGTTGTTCATGTGCTTATTCTGCATTCTTTTTCTTTTTTCTTTTTTTTCTTTTGGTCCCAGGATCCAAACCAGAGCCTCGTGCATGTTAAGCACACATTGTACCACTGTGCTTCACTCCTAACATTCTATTATTTGACTTACATCTTTTGTGAAAATAGGCTAAACCACTGAGTCTTGAATATTGAAGATATTTTTGTCAAGAAGACGTGTGTATCTTCCTTTTTCCACACCTTTTTTTTATTAGTGCATATTGGTTATAGAGACTAGTGCGTTTCATTTTGGCAGATTTCTGCATGTACATAACATACTTTGTTTAATCTCCCCCAACCTCCCCAGGTTCAAGTGTGTGTATGTGGGTCAATGTATATAATACATTTGATCATATCTATTCCCTCTATCAGCTGCCTTTATACCCCCTTATACCATTTCTCTTGTGCAATAATTATGTCCTTTCTACTTTTTGTTATCTTTTTTAGATTCCACATATTAGGGTATATTGCAGTATTGGTCTTTGTTGTCACGCTTTTTTCTCTCAGTGTGATGATGATCTCCAGATTCATTCATGTTCCTGCAAAAGATGACTTTGTTCATTTTTATGGCTGAATAATACTACAGTGTGTTTATATACCACATTTTTTAATCCATTCATCTGTTGTTGGGCACCTAGTCTGGTTCCATATCTTAACTATCATTTATTGTGCCACAATACAAATGGATATGCAGGTATCCTTGTAGTATGCTTAGTCTAATTTCTTTGGTTATATAGCAATGATTATCTCAGTTTTTTAGGTAGAGAGTTTATTTATATTTAATGTAATTAGTATAAGGCAAAATTTCCATCTGCCGTTTTTCTCTCATTTCCATATATTTGTTTTATTTTACTATTTTTTCTCATCGCTGTACTTTATATTATACCATATAGATACTTAATAGGGTACTATTTTAATGTTTTGGCTTTCAATGATTTTATATATAATTTAATTTGTAAATGGGTGCCAATGAGATTAAAATTAGCTTGCTACTTTATAACAATCTTGTTTGACCTTAATTTCAATAGTATATAAAAACTTTGTTGCAATATAAGTCTACATGTGTCTGTGTTCCGAGTACTCTTTCTGAAGATATGTCTAGCATGTCCTCATTCACTGGCGCCTTTGGCCTCCATAAGCCTGAGTGAAGTTGAATTAGTCCAAACCCATGTGGACATAACTCCTTGTGCTGTTTTGTTCTGTCTGTGAGCTGTAGGCACCAGGGGGGTGAATGTGTCAGGCTTTGTGAGTTATGAAATTCTCCTAAGTTGGGCTCTGCTCAGCACTCTGATCCTGAAATCCAGTGCCCACTATTTGGGCTCTCCCTTGTGTAATGCCACCCGAAGTGATCATTGTTGAAGGAGCTCTATCTTTCCCCACCTCTGTCCTGCTTGATGGAGTCCTTGAGCCATCCTAGGATGGGTGTGGTATGTGGACATCTAGGTAGAGACATGCTATACTGGCCACACAGTTCACATGAGTGGGTTTAAGTCTCAGAGGCCAGGTGCGTGTAGTTTCTGGGGCCTAATGTGTCTATGGGCTGCAGGCTTGAGAGGGACCATTTTGTCAGGCTTCATGGGTGACAAATTCTCCTCACAGGTACAAACGCCAACCATGCTTGTTATGAGTGAGGCCAGGTCCTGGAAAGTGATATTCCATTTCTTCCTGTAGTCAGCAGGCATGAGGTAGCTGCTTGTCATTGCCTAAGTCTGCTGGGATCTTCTGGTGAGAAACCAGTGCC
This sequence comes from Hystrix cristata, assembly GCA_004026905.1. Taxonomy (NCBI): domain Eukaryota; kingdom Metazoa; phylum Chordata; class Mammalia; order Rodentia; family Hystricidae; genus Hystrix; species Hystrix cristata. Next base: position 46,063 of record PVJO010010994.1, read on the forward strand.
CCCTGCCTCAACAGCAGAGTTTTGCCTGCATTTTGTAGTGGGCTGGGCCCTTGTGTCGTTGGACCAGTCTCCCTGGCAAATATGTCTGTATTTATATCCTGGGATTCTCTTTCTGGTGGCCACTGTTTGCCTTGGACATTAGGTTTTCTTTTCCAGGAAGTGAAAAGAGGGGTCAAGTCTCACCCTTGTAGGACAACCCACAACTACTCAGTCCAATCTTTAGACGTCGCACGTGCCTGTTCAATGAGCTTGTGAGCTCTCCAGTAGAGGTGGCTGTTGAAGGGAGAGATGGTGTCCCTGGTCACTGTCCTCAGGGGGTCTGAGATGGCATGCTGTAAATAGTGGGCCCTTGTAGTACTTGCTGTAAGGACATGGGCTGGTATTGGTTATGGCATGTAATGTGTTCTTGGGGATGGCTCAGGGAGTCATTCCCTGTGTCTTGGCCAGAAGCAGGAAACATGCATACACACACACATATAGGGAAGCTCACACCATGTCTGTCCTGTGTGCACTGGGAATCCAGTGTACTCTTACACGTGGAAAGTCCCTGAGGTATGACAGGAAAGACAAGTAGGTGATAGAGTTAGAGCAAAGGCCAGGGCAGCATAGGATCATTGAAATGGCTGCCTTTCTCTCCTTTATAAGTGGTATTTTTCATCTCTGCTACTCAGAGAATGTTGCTAGGGCCATCCAGCACCAGCTGCATGTGCCTGGTACTTCAGTCCTGGAGATGACAAATAGTTGCTGCAAGTCTTGTGCTCTGCCGATGACATCTGTACCTATGAATGGTTGAAGATGATATGAATGGTAGAAGGAGTACAAACTGTATTGAGGACCTTGAAGCTTTGCTTCGCCTTCCATCTTCATGGGCCAGAAATGGCTTATGCCTTGAGTGAACCTTGTGTTCCTGAGGCATGAGAGTTTGGCCCAGGGTCTTAAAGGTCCTTCAAGGTGTTCTAGTTTGACCAGCAAACAGACCTGTGGCATCTTTTGAGTGTGCCTGGATCAATGATGACACCTCAATTATGTTCCTTGGAGCTGAACAAAATGAGTGAAAATTCTAAACCGTCGTTCTCATTGTGACTGAGGTCCAGCACGTTGCCACATGCAGGGACTGCAGAGCACTTCAACATGCTCCCATTCCTTTTGCCACCCAGGGGTTCATCCCTGCTCATGCCCCCTGCACCCGGGTGCCTTGGGAGGGCATGGGTAGGTGAGATTTGGGGTTATAGCAGTCCCTCACATGCTTGTGTGAGGTCAGTTTTGTGGAAGACCCCACATGCTTGTGGGGGCTGAAGACTTTGTGAGATTTCACCAAGCTCCCATTTGGGCAGCTTGTAGTTGGTACCTCCCAATGGTGGGCATTGGTGTCCCTGGCTCTGCTCAGGGCTAGGTCCTCATTCTCCTGGCAGAAGACAATACCAGCCACTGAGAAGGCGGGGCTGTCCATGAGTTAGCTGACTGTTGACAGGACATAAAATTGATGATGTATGTGGAATAGGAACTGGTTACTAGATGCAGGGGGCAGCTCCCCAGTGACAGTAATTGGGAGCAAAAACCATGCACTTCTGGGCTCACCTTTGACTGGTTTGACACACTGATAGCTTTGATGTTGAGAATTGCAGTAAGCCTTGAAATCAGGCTCTGTGGCCAGGGAATCCCAGAGTAAGTACTATGGAGATTATGTGGGGCTCCATTCAGGCATTTGGTGCAGTCCTTGCCCTACCTCCCCTCCACCAGTAGGTGCTCTAAATTCTGTACTTCTGAACCCTCAGGCTGCAAATGGCCCGTAGGGTTTCACTCCTCGAGTGGACTGTGTGTTCCTGGGGCACAGTTGTTGCACCTTGTGTCTCCCAGGGCCTCCAAGATCTTGTAGTTGTTGGGCTTACCCAGTCCCTCTTGGACTAGAAGGCACCAGAGGCCTCTGTGTGTGTTTGGATTGATGATGACAACCGAAATAACATTCCTTGGAAAAGCTGAACAAAATGAAAACTCTAAACTGTTGTTCTCATCGTGACTGAGGTCCAGCACGTTGCCATATGCAGGGACTGCAGGAGGTGGCTCCACTTCAATGTGCTCACATTCCTTTCCCCTCTAGGGTTTCATCAGTGGCACCTCCTTGCCCAGGGGCCTTAGGAACATGTCCTCAGTGTGGTGGGCCTGGCTAGGTGAGTTTTGGTTTAAAGTGATCCCTGAGATGCTTGTGTGAGGTCAGTTTTTTTGAAGGGACAGGCACCAAACACTTGGCAAGTTTCTTGAGAGGCCAGATTTGTGCAATATAGTTTCCATTTCTTATTGGTGGGTGCTGGCTGCCCTCACTGTGCTCAGTGCATGGTATTCATTTTCTTGAGAGAGGGCCAGACCAGCCCTTGAGGAGAAGGCAGTTCTGTCTTTGATTTAGCTGACCGTGGACAGGGCCTAGCTTGATGGTGTATGTGGAACAGGAATCAATGACTACACACAGATGGCAGCTCCCCAGCACTCATCCTGAGGAGGAAGAAACCATTCACTTTGGGGCTCAAGTTTGACTGGTAGTGGCGCACAGCCCAGATGTTGGGAACTGCAGGAATCCTTGACTTTGGGCCCTGTACTCAGGGAATCCCAGAGCAAGTGTCATGGAGAGATTGTGGCACTTGCGTCACCTGCTTGGACCAGTTCTTTCTCCATTCTGCCTATGCTGATTCCAAGAAGGTGCCCTTTGTTTTTCTGTGGAAGTCTGGTCAGCCTTTTCATTTCTCCTGGGAAGTAGTTCCTTGTGTTTGAGGGTCACTGTGGTCTGTGACTCCCCCTGGTGGTAGTTGATATTTTTTGCTAAAGGTGACAGAGCCCTGTGCTCCAGGATTGCTTTCCTGCTGTCTTGCAAGAAAAGGTCTCTTGGCGTGCTCTTCAGGTCCATCTGTCCATGTTGCACAGTTGCAGCAGTAGAAATGTGTCCATATTCCTGTGTGCTCTGGCAGGCAATCTCAGCCTGTGGGTGTCACAGTCTTGTCTCCCTCTTCCTGGGCACTCTTGGGGTATCTGGGCTGGGTGATGTTGGCTTTTGTCTAAGTCAGGCTCTACTCTGCACTCTGACCCTGAGTCTAGTGCTCACTAGGTGGGGTCTCTATTGGGCGATGTTAACCAAAGTAAGAATGTTGGGGAGCTCTGTCTCTCTCCACCTCTCCTTGTCCTGCTCAATGGAGTACCGGACCCGTCCTACCTTAGGTATAGTGTGTGCACAGCCAGGTTGGAACCCACTGTGTCTGGCCATGTGGTTCACATGAAATGGATTTGAGTCTTTGATGCCACGTACACACAGTCTTTGGGGAGTTGTGTCTGTGGGCCACAGGCAAGAGGGGGACCACTGTGTCAGGCTTAGTGGTTGATAAAATTCTCCTCAGAGGTCCAAACCACAAGCATTTTTATTGAGAGTGTGGCCAGGGCCTGGAAAGTGGTTTTTGGTCTCTCTCCAATGTTGGTAGGGATGTAGTAGCTGTTTCTCATCACCCTAGTTCACTAGGTATGTTTTGATAAGAGGCCGGTGTCCCTTGCTTCAGTCAGTCACAGAAGTTGAGGTGAATTTCATTGTGGCTGGGACCCTTGCTTGTGTCATTCGACTAGCCTCCTGGCAGACAAGTCTGTGTTTGTGACTTGGGATTCTCTAGCTGGGGTCCATTTTCTGCCTTGCATATTAGGTATTCTTTTCCTGGAAGAGGAGTTAGAGATCAAGTCTCCCTTTGTAGGAATCCCCACACTGCCCCCCAACCCAACCTTCAGGGTTCTCACCTGGCCATTCAGTGAGCTTGTGGCTCCTCCAGCTGAAGTGTGCTTTGAAGTGCAGGATGGTGGCACCATTTGCTGTCCCCTGGGGGTTGGAGATGGAAGGTTGTAGGTGGAGGGCCCTTGGTGAGCTGTTGTACTGAGGCAGAGTCTGGGCCCGGGTCATGGGGTGCAGTATGTGCCTGGGGAAGGGCCAAGGAAATCACTTCCCTCCATCTTGGCCAACAGCAGGAAACTCAAAGAGCAGGGATGCCACACTGTACCTGTCTTATGCACATGTGTGAGGAAATGAACTCTTACACACAGGATGCTCCTTAGGTGTCACAGGAAGGGCAAACAGATGATAGAGTGAAAATGAAGGTCAGGGCAGCATGGGACTGGTGGAATGAGTCCCTTTATCTCCCTCACATGTGGCTTTTTTTTTTTTTTTTTTGGCTCACTACTCAGGGCAAATTGCCAGGGCCAGCCTATTGTCAGCTGCATGTGCTTGGCTCCTCGTTATTGGTGGCACCAGGCAGTTGCTGCAAGCCTCGTGTCCTGGGAGCGAGCTCCGTGCCTGTGGACAGATGAAGATGATAAGCATTTCCATTGATCTAGTCCTCTTGGTGTGCCGCGGTGGCATGGGATGAGGAAGGTCCATGTCTAAGTCTTGGGGTACAGTGAGGTCTTGACAAGGCTCCTGGGGAGTTCTCAACTGAGCTGTTAGCCAGTTTAGCCAAGTGCGTGCACATTCCTGTGGACAGGGAAGAAAACATAGTCATCAATGTACGGTGCTCTTGAGGTAACCCAGAAAAGGGAAGCCTACTGACAGAGAGTTGGCATGGAATCAGTGAAATGAATGCCTTTGCCTGGCCTTATGCATGTTTTTTGCTGCCTCTATTACTCAGGGGGAGTTTTCCTGTCTTACCTGCCTTCAGCTAGGTGTGCCTGACTCCTGAGGGCCAGAAGAGTCACAGCATTCTGTAAGCGTTATGTTCCCCTGATGAGTTTGCAGCTGGGTGGATGGTTGGAGACTACAAGCATTTCCTCTGTAGCCAGTAGATGTCTTCCTATGGGACATTTTGTGAAGCTTCCAGAACCTCCATCCTCACAGGCTTGAAAAGGCCCATGTGGTTTCAGTCCTTGCATGGACTATGTTCAGGGAGAATAGTGTTGGGGACCTGGGCCTTTCAGGGCTTTCGAGGTCTTCTAGTTGGAGGGCTTGGCCAGTCCCCTTTGGACTGGTAGACACCTGAGGGATCGCTGCATGTGGTTGGATCGATGATGACAACCCAAGTAACATTCCTTAGAAAAGCTGAACAAAATGAGTGAAAACTCTAAACTGTTGTTCTCATCGTGACTGAGGTCTCCCATGCAGAGACCATGGGAGCAGGGTCCATGTCCACAGGCTCATGTTCCTCAGACCACGGGAATTCATCACGGGTCAGCCTCCTGTCTCCAGGATTTTTAGGAGCATGGGCTCAATAGGGCAGGCCCAGATAGGTGAGACCTGGCTTGAATAGGTCAATATCTGCCATTTAGTCCCATTGGCCATTCAGTCAGCATGGGGCCTGTCTGTCAGTGGTGTCCTTTGACTAGATGTACTTGGCCCTGATCTTTGTCCCAAGGAGGCTGGAGTTGGTACACCATAGATCTAGGCCATTTGCTTGCTGCTGTGGAGTGGCAGGGCCAAAGCTAGGTCTTGAGTGCAGTGAGGGCCTGGGAAGGGGCCAAGCGAATCTGTCCCTGCTGTCATAGCTACATGCAGGCAAACATACAGTCAAGTGCAATCACATTGTCCTGTGCATACACAGAAGGAAACATATTCTTAGCATGGGACGTTCCTGAGGTGTCCCACAGGACAAGCGGATAATAGCCTGAGAGCACAGGCTAGGGGGGTGTAGGATCCATGAATCAGGTGCCTTTCCCTGGCCTCATGCATGTTTTTTACTGACTCTACTTTGCAGGGGAAGTTGCTGTGACCCACATGCCTTTGGCTAGGTGTTCCCGATTCCAGGGGAACAGAAGGAACCCTGGACTGCTGCAAGCCTTGTGTCTTCCTGATGAGCTCTGGGCCTGTGGACAGTTGAGGGTGGTAAGTGATTCTTCCTGCAGCCTGTAGATGTCTTCTGAAGACCTTGTGGAGCCCGGTGGACTTCCATCTCTGTGGGCCTAAAACGACCTGTGGTGCTTGTGTCCACTGTGCTCATGGGGAACATTGGCATGGTCCTGGCTCTCTCAGGGCCTTCAAGTTTTCTAGTTGGAGGGCTTGCTCAGTTCCCCTGAGGCGTCTCTGTGTGTGCTTGGATTGATGATGACATCCCAAAAAACATTCCTTGGAAAATCTGAACAGAATGAGTGAAAACTTTAAACCGTCATTCTCATCATGACTGAGGTCAGCATGTTGCCTCATGCTGGGACTGTAGGAGCCGGGCTCCTCATCCACATGCTTTTATCCCTCAGACCCTACAGGCAGTTATCCCAGGTCTGCCTGCTATCCTCTGGAGCCCTAGGAACATATGCTCAGTGGAGTGAGCCCAACTAGGTGACTTGGGTTTAATGGATCCCAACCTGTGTGCTGTTTGTGTAGGCAAAGGAACACTTGGATAGGCCAGGCTGAGTTTCCCCCAAGCCTTTTTCTTGGTGGTGGGCATTGGACAAGCCCTGACTCTTCTCAGGGCCAGAGTCTCCTCCTCGGTGTGGACAAACCCATTCCTTGTGGAAGTGGTGGTGCTGTCTGAGAGTTTGTTGACTGTGGACAGGGCCTAGATGGATGGTGTATATGGAACAGGAATAGAAACCTTGAGTCACTGGTGGCTCCTCTTTGCCAGTGCCCGGGAGTGCATGCGTTCCTGTCTAGGCTTATGTTTGTTGGTGGGGCCACCACCTGACAGATCTGGAACTCCAGAGCCTCTGACCTCAGATTCTATGGGCAGAGTAACCCAGAGGAAGTGTCACCGAGTGTGGGATGGGGTTCCAGGTCCTTCCACCCACACCCTTGCACCCATGAAAGGGGCCCTGCAGTTTTCCATCCATGGTAGTCTTTAGGCATGCGTAGGTTTCCATATGGGAAAGGGCAGGGAGAGGTAGAGGTTACGTGTTCCCTGTGGCTCCCCGTGTTGGCTGCTGTTTTTTTTGTTTTGTTTTGTTTTTTTTGCCAAAGCTCACAGTGTAGTATGCTTTCCCCTTCCTGTTGCCTTGCAAGGAAAGGTCCTTTGGCATGCTCTTCAGGGCCAGCTGTCCAGGCTGGATGGCTGTAGCAGTAGAAACGTATCTGTGTTCCCTTGTGCTCTGTTGGGATATCTCTCAGCAGGCCACTGTTGCTTTCTTGTGTCCCCCTTCACAGGCACTCTTGGCCTTACTGGGCCTGATTGATGTTAGCTTTTGTCTGATTTGGACTCTAGTTAGATGCTGGCCCTTAAGTTCAGCGCCCACTGACTGGGCTCCCTAGTGGGTGATGTCAACTGAAGTGGCAGTTGTTGAGGGAGCATCTCTTTCCCTATCTCTCCTTGTCCTCTTTGGCCTCTTGGTTTGCTGTTGTGACACAACAGGGGCTGGGGGCTGTCTTGGTCTCAGGGAGTAGTGTGAGACTGGAGAGGGGCCCAGGGGATCCTTCCAGGGCATCTTAGCCGGAGGCAGGCAATCACACATACAGTCAAATGCAGTTACATTGCTCCTGGTGTGCACTGCAGGAAACAACTTGTATCTGAGTTACTTTTCTCATTGCTGAGACAAAATACCCAACACCCACAAGTTAAGAGAGAAAAGGTTTATTTAGCTCACAGTTTGTAGAGGTTTCAGTCCATAATTGGCTGGCTCCAAGGCAGGGTGGCATGGCAGACAGGCATTGCAGAGGAGAAATAGTTCTTGGAAGGCAGAAGGTAGCAAAGCAAGCGAGGGACCTTAGCAGCTTCTTTTCTCCCCCATTTTATATTCCATCTAGGGTATTAGGATTAGAGTGGTGCTAAACTAATCAGTAGACTGATTTAATAATCACGCACCCTTAATCCCAGCATCTAGATCTGGGCCACCTCTGATAAAGCCCCACCTATGACTGTATGAGGCCTTGAGGGGACATCTAAACACAAACCACAGCAATTTGTATATATGTGAAACTCCCAAGGTAACCCATGAAGGGCAGGCAGATGACAGAGTGAAGGCATGGGACTAGGCAGCATGGGATCAATGAGAAGAATGCCTTTTCCTGACCTGACCCATTTTTTTTTTCTATCTCCACTCCTCAGGGTGAGTTACTGTAGTGCGTGTGACTTCAGCTGGATATGCATGGTTCTTGGGGACCAGAGGAACCTTGGAGGGCTGTGAGCCTTCCAATGATCTCTGGTCCTGTGGACATTTGAGGGTGGTAAGCATTTCCCTCTGCAATTTGTAGCTGTCTTGGTGAAGACCTTGTAGCGCCCACAAAACCCCTGTCCCCACAGACTGGAACCAGCTCATGGGTTTCACTCCTTTATGGACAATGGTCCTGAGGAACTGTGGCATGGTCCTGGGTCTTCCAGGGCCTTCAGGGTCTTCTGGTTAGAAGTCTTCCTTTGTCAGGGAAGCCCCTGTGGCATCTCTGTGTATGCTTGGATCAAGGCTGACAACCCAAATAACATTCCTTGGAAAGCTGAACAAAATGAGCGAAAACTCTAAATGGTTGTTCTTATTGTGACTGAGGTCCAGCATGTTGCTTACACAGAGACTGTAGCAGCAGGGGTCCATATCTGTGTAATCACAGACAATGCAGTGATTCACCATGGTTAACCTCCTGTCCCCAGAGGCCTTAGGAACATGACCTAGCAGGCGAGACCTGGGTGGAATGGGTCCCAGCCTGGGTGTTGTTCATGTAGGCGAGGGGACTCTTGGGTGGGTCTTGCTGAGTTTCCCCTCAGCCCCATTTTGGTTGGTGTAATGCCTCTAGTTAGTAGGTGTTCATCAGCCCTGAGTCAGCTCAGGGCCAAGACCTCATTCTTCTGGGAGAGGGCAAAGCCCAGCTCTTATGGAGATGGTAGTCCTTGTCTGAGAGTGTGTTGACTGTGGATTGGGCCTAGATTGAGTATGTGGAACAGGAACAGGAGAATCAAGTCATCTGGGGATTCTCCTTTCCCAGTGCCTTGGAGGAAAAGCTTTCAGGTTGTAGGTCACCTTTGACAGTTGGGGAATACAGCGGAGATGTCAGGAATTCCAGTAGGCTTTGAATTTAGGGCCTATTCTCAGTGTAACCCAGAACACAAGTGATAGAATGTGGGGTGGGGCTCCACTGCGCACTATGTGTGGTCCTGCCCCCCGCTTCCCTGTGCCCACAAACTGGGTCTCTTCAATTTTCTGTCCATGCCAGTGTATAGGCATTCCTAGGGTTCCACATGGCAAGTAGCAGGGAGAAGTAGAGGAGCCATGTGATGATCTATGGCTCCCCCTGGTGGCTGCCATTGTTTTTTGCTGAAGTCACAGAGCCCCTTGTCTCAGGATTGCCTTTCTGCTGCCTTGCAATGTCCTTTGGTGTGCTCTTCAGGGCCAGCTGGCCAAGCTGCAGCATTTTGTTCATAGAAATGTGTCTCTGTCCCCTTGTGCTCTGTTGTGAGATCTCTCAGCAGGCAGGTACTGTTTCTTCCCCTGTGTCCCTCCACAGGAACTGTTGGCCTGTGAGGGCCTGGGTGATGGTTTTTGTTGTAGTCGGGCTGTGTGTAGTGCTCTAGCCCCGAAGTCCAGTGTTCACTTGTTGAATTCCACACTGGGTGATGTTAACCAAAATGAGAGTTGTTGGGGGTACTCTATCTTTCCCTACCTCCGTCTGTCTTGCCAAGTAGACTTCTTGAACCTTCCTAGGATGGGGGTAATCTGTGGACACCCAGGTAGGCACATGCTGTGTCTGGCTATGCAGTTCACATGAAGCAGATTTAAGCCTTAGAGGCTACTTGCACATAGTCTTTGGAGGATTGTGTGGTATCTTTGGGCTGCTGGCATGAGGTCATCTATTGAATCAGGCTTCGTGAGTGACGAAATTTTCCTTGGAGGTCCAAATGACAAGCCTGCTTGTTGTGAGTGAGTCCAGACCCTGGAAGGTGATTTTCCACCTCTTCCTATGGTTGGCAGGCATGTGATAGCTGCTTGTCATTGCCCCAGTACACTAGAGACCTCTGATAAAAAGCCAGCATCCTGTTCCTCATTGGTAGGTGGTTGCTTACATTTTGTGGTGGGTCAGACCCCGGTTTCTGTCCTCATGTCATCTTCCCTGGCAGACATGTCTGCATTTGGGGACTGGGATTTTGTAGCTGATGGTATTGTCTGCCTTCCCACATTAGGTGTTTTTTTTGGAAGAGGAAAGAGGAGTCAAGTCCCACCTTTGTAGCACATTTGCCCTGGTTATGGAATCTAATCTTCAGAAGTTGTGAAAGCCAGTTCAGTGAGCTTGCAATCCCTCAGGAACTGGTGATTATTGACAAGGGAGATGGTGTCCCTGTTCACTGTCCTCAGGGGTTCTAAAAAACCATGCTGTAGATAGAGGGCCCTTCGTGTATGCTGTAGTGAGATAGGGGCTGGGGCTGAGCCTGGAGGTTTAGTATGTTCCAGGGAGGGGTGAAGGGAATCACCCCCTGCTTCTTGACCAGAGCCAAGAAAGACACAAATCGCACATGCAGGGAAGCCCATACCATGTCTGTCCTGTGTGCATACAAACGGAAAAATACTCTCATACGTTGGAAACTCTTGATGTATCACAGGAATGACAAGCAGATGATATAGTTAGATAGAGCAAAGGCCTGGGGAGGATTGCAAGGATGAACTGGCTGCCTTTCTTTTCCTGATGTGTAGAGTTCTTGGTCCATACTACTCAGGGGTAGTTGCTGTGGCTGGCATTGTATCAGCTGCATATGCGTTGGTTTTCAGATCTCAGTGTTGCTGCAAACTCTGTGCCCTACCAGTGAGTTCTGTGCTGGTGGATAGTTGAAGATAGTAAGCATTTCTTCCTGCATGATATAGACATTGTCCTAAGGACCTTGTAGCATCACTGGTCCCTCAGACTGCCCTGTGAGAAATGCCCTATAGCAGATCATACCTCACATGGACTGGTGTTCCTGGGGCATGGTGGCCAGGGCAGGGTCCTACAGGGCTTTCAACCTCTTCTAGTTAGACCAGCAAATGTGCCTGTGGCATGGATCAATGATGGCATACCAATTGCATTCCTTGGAGCTGAACAAAATGAATGAAAATTCATAGCTATCCTTCTCACTGTGACTGAGGTCCACACGAAAGGGCGCAAGAACAGAGCTTTACTTCAAGATTCTTGCATTTGCCACTCAAGGGTTCCTCCCTGGTCAGCCCCTGTGCCCAGAGCCTTGGGAGCATGTTCTCAATCAGGAGGGCCTGGCAAGCAGTGGTCCATTGGCAGGACCTCTGGTGGTCACCGTAGGTATTTTGCCCTGTCAATGAGGTCACAGAGCACTGAGCTTCAAGGTTTTCTTCCTGTTTCTTTGCAAGCAAAAGTCCCTTGGCAGGCTCGTCAGGGCCTGCTGACCAAGCTGGACAATTGCAGTAGAAATGTGGCCGTGTTTCACCATGCTCTTTCCAGAGAGCTCTCTGTGGGCAGGTGTCATTCTCTACCATGACTTCATCCCATGACTTGGGTGTACATGGATCTGGGCAACATTGCTGTGTGTCTGAGCCAGGCCGAGCTCAACCAGCTAACACTAAAGTCCTGTCCCTACAGGTTGGGCTCTGCAATAGGGCTACCAATTCCTGTAACCCGGAGTGATGTGGATGAATGTGGAAGGTGTGGGAAGAGCTCTCTCTTTTTGACCCTCAACCTGTCCTGCATGATGGAGGGTGTGAGGTGTCCCAGGGTGCGTGGAAAGGAGCAGACACAACCTGTCTGGCCAGGTGGCCCACTGGAGGCAGGCATGAGCCACAGAGCCCACATGCACATGGTCTTTGTGCTGTTGTGTTGCATCTGTGCATTGCAGGGGGGGCATTGTGTCAGGCTTAGGTGGTGGAAAAACTCTACTCTGAAGTTCAGTGCAGAAGGGTGCTTGAAGCAAATAAGTCAGAAGTCTAGAAATCATGATTTCCATTCCCTCTGTGGCCGGCAGGCCTGTAGGACCTGCTTGGCATTGCCTGAATCAACAGGGAAGGTCCTGCTGAGAGGCCAGGCTCCTGTACTTTGGTAGAAAAGAGTTGTGTGCATCTCATGGAAGGTCAGTCCTGTGCCACTGTCCTCTGACCAGTATCCCTGACAGACCAGTGTGGAGTGGTAGTTTAGGATTCTCCTGCTGTTGGCCATTGTTTCTTTTGTATGTCACATTTTCTCTGTTGAGTGCTCACTTCGGCAGCACATATACATTTTCTCTGTTGAAGAAACAGGGTTTGAGTCTCACCCTTGAACAGACCATCCATCTAGTCACCCTCCGCATGCCACTTCTTTGGAAGCTGTGCAGGGGGGCCCTTCTGTAAGTGTGCTGGTCCCTCCACTGGTGGGGTCTTTTGAGTGAGTGTGCCTTGGAGGTGGGAATTGGCATACCATTGTTCCAGTGCCCTTGATGTGTGGTTGTGTCATGCCATTGGACAGGCCCAGGTCTCGTGGTGAAGAGAGGACTTGGGGAGGGGCCAAGTAAATCCCTACTCATGGTCTTAGCCAGATGCAGACAAACAGACATGCAATGAAGCACAAGCACATTTGTTCTATGGGCACAGAGGGAGACACTGATGAAGTTTGGAAGCTCCCAAATTATCCCCCAAAGACTAGAAAATGAAGGAGTGAGGGCACAGGCCATGGTGCCATGAGATTAGTGAATGGATCCCCTTCCCATGCCTGACATGTGTTTTTTTTTTGTTTGTTTGTTTTGTTTTGTTTGTGCTAAGGGGGAGTTTCTGTGTTGGGCAGGCCTTTAGCCGGGTGTTCCTAGTTTCAGGGGACCAGAGAAGCTGTGGAGTACCACAAACTGGTGTCCTCCCTGTGAGCTCCGGGCCTGTTGGTGGCTGAGGATGGGAAGCATTTCCCTCTGCCACCTGTAGATGTATTCATGAGGACCTTGTGGAGTCCCCAAGACCTGTGTCCCCCCCAGGCCAGAAACCACCCACAGGTTTCATTGCTCTTGTAGACAGTTGTCCTGAGGCACAGAGGCATGGTGCTGAGTTGTGTGTGTGTGCTTCAGGTCTTGTCAAGTTGGAGGTCTTGCTGATTCCCCTTGAACTGCAGGTGCTGGAGGCATCTCTGCATGTGTCTGGATTGATCATGACACCCCAAATAACATTCCTTGGAAAAGCTGAATAAAATGAGTGACCACTCTAAACTGGGATGTTCACTGTGCTTAGGTCCAGCACGTAGCCTCATGTAGAGAGTGTAGGAGCAGAGGTCCACATGCATGTGCTCACATTCTTCAGATAATGCAGGTATTCATGATGGGTCAGCCTTCTGTCCCCAGGTGCCTCAGCAACTTGTGCTCAGTGGGGTGGCCCCAGCTAGGCCACACCCAGATTGAACTGATCCCTTCCTGCATGCTCTCTGTGTAGACAAGGGCACACTTGGGCAGGCATTGCTGAGTTTTCCTCAGACCCCCATTAGGCCATGTTATTAGTGCCTTCAGCTGGTGGGTGTTGAGTGCCTTTGATTGTTGGATGTCAAGGAGCTTCGACTCTGCTCAGTGCCAGATCGTCATTCTCCTGGGATGGGGCAAGACCAACCCTCATAGAGATGGTGGTGGTGTGTTAGCTGAGTGTGGGCGGGGCCTAGGTTGCTGATGTGTATGAAGAAGAACCAATGACTTAGGAATCTGTAAACTCCTGAGAGATCAGATGAAAGCCAATCCTAGAAGAGAAAGGACAAGAAGCAGATTGGAGCTTTCCTAGGGGAGTGTAGGGGAGTGAGAAAAGGAGAGAAAAAAGCTAAACAAGCCCTTTTCAATTTGAGTCAATGGACCTCAGACAGAAAGAGGAACAAGTCTGTGCCCAAAGGGCATTAACTCCTCTAGGCTGACTCACTAAAACATGGTAGCACTTTCTGGGGTGCTGGGGACTCCTGCTGGAGATGTTTTTCTAGGACCTAACTGTCCTGAAAAGGAATTAGACAGAAGAGGCCCAAAAGATAACGGGGTTTTACATTATAGAAGATATGAAGAGAAACACAATCTGTAGAGCAAGGGTGGGTCAATTAAAGGTAGGAAATGAAGTATACTCTGCAGGGCGAGGGCTAACCACTGCAGTTGAGACAACAGTGGCCAAGAGCTTAATGGCATCTGTCTTTTATATCTCTTACTCCTAAAGATGACATCAGGTGTAGGCTGTGCTAACAAAACCCCTTCCTTGAGTTCTTAGAGATGAATTGAACATAGAATTATCTGATTGGTTCCAGGTTCAGGGCTTGAGTACATCTTCCAGATGTCTGTGATTGATGGGTCACATCCACTTGCCCAGCCAGCTTCCTATACCCTAATCTCCTGCCTAAAAAAATCAAACCAGAGAGACAGACGTCATCAAGCAGATGACAGAGTGAGAGTGCAGGCAAATGTGGGGAGCAATTGGTGAAATGGATTCCGTCCCCTGTTTCATATACTTTTTTTTTCACTTTTCTCTTCTGCTCAAGGGAAGTTAGCCTGGTAGGCATGCTTCCCAGGGTACCAGGGGAGCCCTGGAGGTCGGTAAGTCTTTTGTACTGCCAGTGAGCCCTGTGCCTGTGGATGGCTGAGGATGATGTTTCCTTGTCAGCCTATAAACATCCTTGTGAAACGTTTCAGAGCCTTAATGATTGTGTCCCTACAGACAGCAAACAGCCCACAGGGTTTCCCACCTCTTGTGGACTGTCTGTTCCTAGGGAAGTGTGGCATGGCCCTGGGTCTTTCAGGTCTTGGGGATGTTCTGGTTGGTGTGATTCCTGAGTCTCCTTGGTTTGGAGTGGGAGATGCCTATGGTGTGTCTGCAGGTGCTTGAATGGATGATGACACCCAAAAAAATATTCTGAGGAAAGCTGAAAAAAATGAGTGAAACATAAACTGTCATTCTTACCATGACAGAGGTCCAGTACTTTGCCTCATGCAGAGACTGTAGGCCAAAGGCTCACATTCCTCTGTCGCGGACATATTCATTGTGGGTCTGCCTCTTGTACCTAGGTGCATCAGGAAATTTTGTTTCTTTGTAAATGTTGCACCTTCTCATGCCATTCTGGGCCAGCTCTCTCAGCTGAAGGGTTGCGGCAATTGAGATATATCTGGATTCCCATGGGTTGTGTTGGGACATCACTTGGTGGATAAGTGCCAATTTTTGCTATCCTTGTTCAGTGGCACTGTTGGCCTGCATGAGCATGGGTGACACGGGCTTTCATCCACGCTGGGCTCCGTTGAGCGTGGTGACCTAGAAGTAAAGTGTCTACTACTTGGTCACCCAGGCGGGTGACATGACGAGAAGTGAGAGTTGGTGGGGAAGCTTTTTCTTTCCTAACTGTACTTGTGGTGTTTAGTGGAGTGGCTGAGCCATCCCAGGGTGGGTATACCCTGTGGACAGCCACCTTGGGATCTTCTGCTTGTGGACATGTGCTTCATAGGAGGCGGCTTTGAGGCTATGAGGCCAGGAGGACATAGTATTTACAAAGTTTTGTTGTGTGTGTGGGCCTAGGAATGTCCTTCCCAGGCCTGTAGACGTTCCTGTGAAGACCTTGTTCGGCTCCTAAGATCTCTGTCCCCAAAGGGCGGAGACAGCCTTGGGGGTTAGAGTGTTTGTGCGGCCCGTGTTCCCGGGCCTCAGTGGCTGCCCGGCGGGTCTGGCGCGGCCTTCCGGGTCTTCTAGTTCTAGGGCTTCCTCAGTCGTCCTTGGACTGGGAAAGAGCTGCGGCGTCTCTGCATGTGGTTGGATCGATGATGACACCCCCAAAAACATTCCTTGGAAAAGCTGAACAAAATGAGTGAAAACTCTAAACCGTCGTTCTCATCGTGACTGAGGTCCAGCACTTTGCCCCATGCAGAGACCGAGGCAGCAGGGGCCCATGCCCGTGTCCGCACATTTCTC
>PVJO010010995.1:0-62047 GCA_004026905.1 Hystrix cristata
AGCTCCTCAAGCTAAAGTCTCTGAACATTTTCTGTTACTTTCCAATTAAAGCCTTCTTCTGTTTCAAAACAAGAGTCCCCCTATCCTGATGTCTCTGCTCCGGAGTCTCATGTCCACCGTCCCCTTCCCTGCTGTCTTTGCCCTCTGAGAGCCGGGCTCTATGGCACACACATCACCCTTCTTTGGGCCCAGTAATGTTGAAACCAAGCCATATGCCAGCAACTTCCCTGTTCTCAAAAACCGTGCAGGCTATTGTTTAGGACACAGGCCCAGAACGCTCAGATCTAACCTAAAATGACTGACGTCCTGACAGAACTGAAGTCTCCACTGAACGAGAGGACCTAGATTAAAAGCAAGGGAATCAGTCAACAGTAGCAGGAGAATGCCTGTCATCCCAGCACTCAGGAGGCTGAGGCAGGAGATCACTGTGAGTTTGAGGCCAGCCTGGGCTACAGAGTGAGTTTAAGACCACCCCAAACCATACAGCAAGACCTTGGCTCAAAAAGCAAAAAACAAAAACAACAGTGCCAGGAGATACCAGAGCTAGCCACAAGTTCCCCTCAACCCACGTACCAGGTGAGGGCTAGTCCACCATGACTCAGCCCTGTGTCCCCTTTCCCTAGGCGACATGGACTTCTTCACAATGGCCCATCGGGCAGGCAGATCTGAGCGTGCCTTCTGCTTCCTTGTCAGTCAGACTCCTAGAAAGCTTTTTGCAGAAACCCGGAGACACACCACCGACTTCTACGAGTCCTGGGCAGTGAGCCTTGCATGGTATCAGCGTGGTGTGTGCAGTAAGAGCCCTGGACTCTGGCGCCTGACAGCCTTGATTTGGATCTCTGCTCTACACCATCCTAGCTGTGTGACCTTGGGCAAGTCGTCCAACTTCGCTGGGCCTCCGTTTCATGTGTATGTTGTGCTAGTTGAGTGCTTTAAAGCCTGAAAATGGTGAATTCTCTGTCAGGGTCTCAATATCACTGTGCGGTAGGAGTGTTCTTAGCCCATTTCACAGAAGAAGGAGGACACTGCAGTCTGCAGACAAGGAGCCTGAGCCGGGACACCAGTTTAGCCTGGGTCTGGTTCCCTCACCTGTTCCTCTGCCAGGGATGACTCCTCAGAAGCCAGGATCTGGGAGGAGGCAGAGGGAGGCACACGCGACCCAGGGAAGCCCAAGAGCAGGTCGGGCAGGTCCCGGCAGCGTAGGCATGGCACAGGAAGCCACAGGCGAGGCCAGCTCACGTCAGTCCACCAGCTCTGCCGCCTACGACCTCAGTCTGCTGGTCCACACGATGGGCACCAAAGGGTGAGGGGCAAAGCCACCTCCTATTGCTGCAGGAGGAGTTAGGAGTTGGGAGCAGCCTTGTCCCTGTTCCAAAGAGGACAGCCGGGGCTGTCCCAGGGTCAGGGACCTCACAGGCTGGGAGGTGGAGGTAGCGTGGGTTCCAAGGCCCCACTTGAAGTAGAGGCTCAGAGAAGTGGGCCTAGGAAGTTAAGATCTTTTTTATTTTTATTTTTTGCAGTCTGGAGATTGAACTCAGGGCCTTGTGCTTGCTAGCAAGCGCTCAATTACTGAGCTACACCCTCAGTCTTTTATTTTTTATTTTGAGACAGGGTCTCACTAAGTAGCTAAGATGCCCAAACTTACAGTCCTCCTGTCTCAGCCTCCCAGAGTGCTGGGATTATAGACACACTCCACCTCATCAAGTCAGCTCAATCTTAAATCAAGGGCCAGTGTCCTGGTTTGAAATGGATCCTGGGGGGGATTTAGCTCAGTGACAGAGGCCCTGAGTTCAATCCCCAGTACCCCCCCCCAAAAAAGAAATGGATCCTGGGGTCCAAAGGAAGGAGAAGCAGGCACCAGCTGGTGTCTTCCAGATTACAGACGGGGTTGGGGGGGCAGTCCTCGGGCGGACGGGATTTCAGGGTTCTGGGAAGTGATGAGATAAAGGCGTGATGAGGGGCCGAGTGTCAAGGGTGCAGTGTGAAAAGGTCTTGAGTGGGTGCTGGGGAGGGTTCTGGTTGCACACGGCCCAAAGTGTCACTGATGGAGAGAATTTCAGGTCCCAAACAGGCTGGGGCGCTGCTGGAGGGATAGGGAGGCCCCAGCTGTGGATCTGAAGGCGTCAGAAGGAGCCCCAGGTCCCCAGGAGAACCCCTTGTTTGAGAAAGCCAGATGGGTAGGGGCCTCTGGGTGGGACATCAGTTGGATAGAGCCAAGTCCCTGGGCTGGGATGGATGGGTGGGTCTGTTTCCTTGACAGTGCAGAAGGCTCCGGGGTCCCCGTAGGAGGTTCAGGTGGTTTGGGGCTCTTACTGAGCAGTGTCAGGATTCAGAGGAGGTTGAGCCTCTGAAGAAAAAGGAAGTAAAAAGGAAGTAAAAAGGCCTTCCTGGGGGGTTCTTGGCTTGGAAAGGGCTAGAGATTTTCTGGAGGTGGTTTTGGGACAGAAGGGGTGGGAGTCCATGCTGGGAGGCTTCTAGGTGGGCAGTCCACGGTCCTTGCTGCAGGCTGCTCTGGCTCCCACCATGGTGGGTCCCCTTCACACACCCACAGTTGATGGGGCTGCCGCACTGGTGCCCCAGGCAGAGAGACTGGGATGAAAACCCTGCGCTACAGGGAAGACATCAAGATGGGGTGGGGTCCCACGCTAGAGTCAGGGTAACTGGCTGGGGAGTGTGGCAGTAGGAGAGGGACGGTGTCCCCTTGGGGGTGGGAGTCTCAGGGGCGCTTGGGTCCTGGCCCACGGTTCCCTCCTAGAAGGAAAGCCTTTAGTGATGGCATCCTGAAAAACCTGGGGGTCTGTGTCCCTGCTGGTGTGCCAGGGCAGGAGAAAGTGGGATGGGGTGTCCCAGGGGGATCATACCCAGTGAGTCAGGAGACATATTTGAAAGGGACAGCAGTGCCTGCCTAGAGAGAGAGGTAGGGGTCCTGGCAGGGCTGTGGCCCCCACAGAAGGGCAGGATCTTAGAGGGTCCCAGGCCGGTCGCTGACAGTCTTAGGTCCAGAGGGGACTAAAGAGACCCAGATCCTCAGGGTGTAAAATTGGAGGGGTGGGCCCCAGATGCCCGCTGGAAGGTACTCTGGGTGAGGGGTACCCTAGTCCCTAGGGACCCTAGTCCCGAGGGGTGTGGGGACCCTAGGCGCACAGTGGGGTGGGATAAGGGTACTCGTGAGGGCTCTGGGTCCCAAAGGACGGGGCCGAGGTGACCGAGGCGGGGTGGCGCTCACGTACCCACGGTGGTGACCAGAGTGCTGGCGAAGAAGAGCGCCGAGGCGAAGTCCCAGGCGGGGTCCGAGGCGTTGGCGGCCCCCGAGGCGTTGGCGAGCACGGCGCGCCCCAGCCGCCCGGCTGCCAGCACCCGCTCCACGAAGGCGTCCAGAGCCGGGGCCGTCACACAAGGGCTGCGCCGCAGCAGCTGCTCCCGCAGCGTCGCCAGCTCGGCCCGCAGCCGGGCCTCGTGCGGCCGCTCCAGCCGCGCCACGAGCAGCGCGCCCAGCGCCAAGTACGCGGCGTAGGCGATCAGCGCGCCCGCCAGCAGCGCGCCCCGCCGCATGGCGCCCCGCGCCCGCACAGCCCCGGGCGGCCGCTGACGTGGCCCCCGCCGTCCCGAGCCTGATTTCAGTTCCGGGAGCTGGAGAAGCGGCCACAGACGCCCCAAGAGGAAGAGGAAAAGGGGGAGGAGCGGGGCTGGGGGAACGCCCTGCCTCTGGGAAACTGAGGCACGCCCAGACACCAGGTGTGTTAGCACAGGGCGTAGAGGGCGGAGCTCTGCGCTCCAGCAGCCTGAAGACCAACTGGCTGGAATGAGCGGGAGAGTCCTTCCCTTCCCTCTTTTCCTCCCTCTGGGAGTCGCGGGTCCCTAAATTACAGAGAATCCAAACTCTCCTTTCCGCTCCTGCATGGAAGAGTTGCGCCCCAACTCCTTGGAGAGAATGCACTGCTGTTAATGTTGCTCACTGCATCCAGGCACGTGATTCATGAGCAAGGGGTCCAGTTCTTGGTCCATTTGCAAAATCATGAGCCCTGGAGGGGAGCTGCGACCATCTAACTTACAAAGACAGAAATCCAGACATTACAGAGTTAAGTATCCCCTGTTCCCTCAAAGGCAGGATGGGATCATTAGCTATTTACACCTTCAGTCAGCGCTCACTTTGTGCTGGGCAGTCCTCGTGGAGCTCCCAGTCTAATAGGGGAGACTGACACATCAGTAGAGAGCCAAGGGTCATCAGGGCTGGATTCCAGAAACACCAAAGTGACCGAGGCTGAGATGTGGAAGGCAGGAGGCCATAACCCAGGTTGAGGAGGTTAAGACAGCTTCAGAGAAAGGGATTATCCTGGTTTTGACCTGACGAGTGACCAAGACATATGGGTAAGGTGGTGCACATCTACAATCCCAGCACGTGGGAGGCTGAGCCAGGAGGATTGTCGTGGGTTTGAGGGCAGCCTAAACTACATAGTGAGTTCAAGGCTTGAACTTGAACAGAAACAAAAAAACAAAATACAACAACAAAACACCATGAGAGAGAGAGAGAAAGGGGCTAGGACCCAGGATCTCATTTGGTAGAATCACAAATATATGCCTCTATTTAAGAGGGACTGGGGATAGGGGTGTGGCTTAGTAGTAAAGTTCTTGCTTAGCATGTATGAGGCCCTGGGTTTGATCCCCAGCACTGCCAAAAACAAATAACAACAACAGCAAAGAAAAAAAAAGAAAAAAGAAAAGAAAAAGAAAGAAAGAAAAGAATAAAAGGGAGGGCTGGGAATGCAATTCAGTGATGGAGTGCATGCTTAGCATGTCAAGGCCCTGGGTTCCATCCCCACCCCACCCCGCAGAAGGGGGTGAATCCTATCTGAGTTCCTCCTGCAGGGCTCTCCACAGCCCTCTGTAGTACCCTCCTGGCAGCGTTCTGGAGGGCAGCCCAGAAACAGCTGTATCAGACCCCCAGAGGAGTGGGGCTTGGGGCCCAACTAGCTCTATTTATAAAACTGGCAATTCTTGGAACAGAGCCCAATTTGGGGCTGACAGTCCACAGGAAGAGACATCCGGTGATAAAAACAGTAACTGTGCCTGCCAGTGGTCACAGGCTGACCGTATGTCAGGCCCCGTGGACACAAGTGCTTGCACAAATACCCAACCACACCCATGTGATTCCCATAAACAGATGAGAAAATGTAAGCTTCAAAGTGGAGCACAGTCAGCCCTCCTCATCTGAGGACTCAATCAAATGCTGATAGAAAATATTTGGAAAAAAGCTGTCTGTACGAATGTGTACAGAAAAACACATTACATAGCATTTATATTGCATTAGAAATTCTAAGTAATATAGATTGACTTAAAGGGTTGGGGGTATAGTTCAGTGGTAGCGTGCTTGACTAGCATATGTGAGGTCTTGGGTTTGAGATCCAGCTCCACACAAAATATATGTGTATACATGTGTGTGTGTATGTGTGTGTATAATTTAAAGTATATGGGAAGAGCCAGGCATGGTAGTACAACTGTCATCCCAGCTCCTGCCCCAGCCACCCAGAGTGCTGGTCTTTTAGGCAGCTAAATGAGATATAAAATTCTAGCAAGTCTAAGGCCCTGAGTTTGATCCCAGGCACCAAAAATAAATAAATAAATAAGATATAAATTAATATACAGCCAGAGAGATACTGAGCTCGCAAGGAAGTTGGTGAAAAACAAAGACATCAGAATTATAGCTGAGCTAGAGATTTAGCTCAGTGGTTAGAGTGCTTGCCTAGCAAGCTCAAGACCCTGAGTTCAATCCCCAGCACCAAAAAAAAAAAAAAAAAATTATGGCTGGAGGCACATCTGAATAAGGCCAGGCCCCGATATAATGAAGCAATGGCCAGGCCTACATCCTTCCCTAAGGGATAAACAGTAATTTGAAATTATATTGTGAGGTTGGGGATTTAGCTTAAGTGGTAGAGTGCTTGCCTAGGGCCCTGAGTTCAATCCCCAGCACTTCCCCTGCCCAAAAGAGATTATACTGTAGTTAGCACCACCTAGTCCAGTCAGTCTAGCTAGGCATCAGTCACCCAGGTGGGTGACCAGAGCGTCTGAACCCACCCTTCCCAGAAATGCCTTTGTTTTCTCCATGTACACTCACTACGTGACTCTCTTCCCTACTGGATCAATATTAGCTAAGCTTACTTATAATCCTATAGGTTGACTGTAGTTTGACCTACATTGTACCCACGTTGTGACTTTGCTGTATAAATTACTCCTGACAAAGGGCCTCAGTGACAACCCACATGGGACCATTCTTGCTCTCTCTCTTTTTTTTTTGGTGCCGGGGATCGAACTCAGGGCCTTGTGCTTGCAAGGCAGGCACTCTAACCACTGAGCTAAATCCCAGCCCCCCTTCCTGCTCTCTCTTGATAAACCTTTCCTACTCTTTTTTTTTTTTGGTGCCAGACATCAAACTCAGTGCCTTGCACTTGGTAGGCAAGCACTCTAACCACTGAGCTAAATCCCCAGCCCTTTCTTTTTGGTTTTTTGAGACAGGTCTCGCTATGTAGTTCAGGCTGGCCTTGAGCTCACTGTGCAGCCCGGGCTGGCCTCGAACTCGAGACGATCCTCCTGCTTCAGCCTCCTGAGTGCTGGGATTATAGGCATGCACCACTACGCCCGGCAACCTTTGCTACTCTTAACCTCCCTGGTTCTTTGGAATTCATTCTTTGATATTCAGGGGACAGGAACCAGGCACATCTGATATCTTGCAGGTTGAGAGTTATATTTCTCCTATATCACTGGGATCACAGGTGTGCGCCACCACACCCAGTCATGCTTTCATTTAATTTCCATTATGACTAAAAGCAAGGATGTATGCCCGCCAAGGACAGTTTTGGTTGCAAACATGGGGCTGGTGTAGGGTGCTCCAGGACTTTCTGGGATCCTGAGATGGACTGAGTACTCACGATAGCAGACACTGTGAAAAGACTGAGGACACCGCATAAGGAACACACAGGGACCCTCGGCTGTGCCCAAAAGTCTCCAGCCATTGTCCTAAACCTGCGATCACCTGGATTCCAGGGAAACCAGAGCCCAGCGACTGAAGCCACCACAGAGACACCCTTCCTCGGGAACAGAACCACCCCTCAGCCATGAGGATCCCAGAGCCAGGAAACCAGACCTGAGGAAACGATGCATCGGACCCCAGCCCGCCAATCCGTCCTTAAAGCCGACCTCCTGCCTTTGCGGGGGTCCAGTCTGATCCCCTTCGTCAGAGTGTGCCCCTCTTGCTGCTCACACTGAAGTCCTTTCCTGTTTCCTTTACTTTCCTTTGTTAATAGCCAGCCTGATCTTTGTCAGCTCCTCAAGCTAAAGTCTCTGACTGTTTTCTCTTACTTCCCAATTATAGCTTTTTCCTGTAAAAAATAAAATAGCAGCTAGGCACGGTGGTGCATGGCTGTAGTCCCAGTATTCAGGAGGCCGAGGTGGGAGGCTCGCCGTGAGCTTGAGGCCAGCCTAGACTACACAGTGAGTTCAAGGCCGGCCTGAGCTACATAACAAGACCCTGTCCCCCCCCCAAAAAAAAAATTAGGCAAGGGCAGAAAAAAATATATATGGCAGAAAATTTAAACATATATGGGAGAGGGGCTGGGGATTTAGCTCAGTGATTGGAGTGCTTGCCTAGCAAAGCACAAGGCCCTGAGTTTGATTCCCAGAACCCCCAAAAATAAATAAATTAATTTTAAAAATATACGGGAGAATGTGCATACACTAATACTACATCTTCTTATGTCATTTTCTTGTTTTTTTTTGTGTGTGCTGGGGATCGAACTCAGGGTCTTGAGCTTGCAAGGCAGGCACTCTAACCACTGAGCTAAATCCCCAGCTTCTTACATCATTTTCGTCTTTTTTTCTTTTGGTACTGGGGGGCTGGACCATGTAATCCTCCTGACTCAGCCTCCCAGAGTGCTGGCTGGGATCTGATTACAAGTGCCCAGCCCCCACTTCTGCAGTACTGAGGATTGAACCCAGGGCCTTGTGCATGCTAGGCAAGAATTCTGTCACCAAGCTACACGCTCATTCTTTTTTTTTTTTTTTAACCAAGAACATGTATTGTTACATTGTATACATAATGATCACATTTATCATGGTTATTTTGTACAAAATATTTTCTTTTTTCTTTTGGGGGGCTACCCAAAAAAGATCAAACTCAGGGCCCTGCACTTGCTAGGCAAGTCCTCTACCACTGAGCTAAATTCCCAACCTTCCCCATTCCTTTTTAAAATTATTTTGAGACAAGGTCTTGCTAAATTGCCCAGGCTGGCCTCAAACTTGGGATCCTCCTGCTTCAGCTTCCCAAGTAGCTGAGATTACAGGCATGTGCCACTAAATCTGGCCTATATCATTTTATATAAAGGACTTGAGTGTTTAAGGATTCTGCTATCCACAGGAGTCCCAGAACCAATTCTCCACAGATACTGAAGGATGACTACAATCACACAAGAGATCAACAGGAAGCCAAAATACTTTATTAATTAAAAATAGTTACAGAACCAATTAATCTGGAAGCAAGAGGAAAGGCTGGAGAATGGTGGTGAAGCCTAAGGGACAGATGCTATAGCAGAGAGGAATGGGCAGCTTACAAAAAAGGACCTCATCTCAGTCAGCACTCACCACCGAGAAGCCAGCAGCAGCCCTCAGTTCCACCAAAAGCCACAGAAAGTCTCAGAAAAGTAAAAGGAAGTCACCACGATAGGGTCATTTGCTGCCATTCTTCCGGAGTGCTATCACTGCCCAGAAGTCACTTCCACCACTGTCTCTGCTTGAGATAAGTGGAGGAGGCTGGGGACACAAAAAGAGAGTCTGGGTGTCGGGGGCTGGGGACAATGAGGGGGCAGAGAGAAGGGAGAAGAAAGATGCTGATTTTCAACGTTCAACACTCTTGGGTCCCATGAGTGGCTGGGGTTGCTGACAGTCTTTGGTGGACACCAGGCATTGGAGGAAACAGTCCCAACCTGAGAACACTTGTATGAATTTCTGGGAAACGACCTAAAGGTATCTTGGAACAAAGATACCGGTTTTTATCACCTAACTTGTTGGGTGTCCTTTTTTCATTAAATATTCACTTCAATATCTAAGGAGGGAGCGGGACTTGGGGACACACACGTATAATCCTAGAACTCAGGACCTGAGAGGATTGTGAGTTCAAGGCCAGCCTGGCCTATAGGGGGAGACCCTGTCTCAAAACGAACAAACAAACACCTGTAATCCCAGCTACTCGGGCAGCTGAGGCAGAAGGATCACACGTTTGAGCCCAGCCTGGGCAGTTTAACAAGGCAGACAGACAGACAGACAGAAAGACAGAAAGATAGACAGACGGAAGGGGGGAGAGAGAGAAAGGCTGAAGACATCTCGGTGGGAAGGCCCTGAGTTCAGTCCCCAGTAACCACGAAATAAAACAAAATCATAAAAACCTAAGAAGTGGAGTTGGGCGTTTAGCTCAGTGGTTAGAGTGTTTGCTTTGCAAGCACAAGGCCCTGAGTTCGATCCCCAGCACCAAAAAAAAAACACCCCAAAAACAAAAAACAAAAAAAAACCCTAAAGAGTGCCAAAATTGTACAAGCCCTAGAGCCCGCACAACTCCTATTAGTCCTTCAGGAACACAAACGCTTCTCTTCTCCCCTGACCCACACCCTTCTCTGCCTCCCCAGTGTTCTCAGAAATTTAAATTGACTGCCTGGCTGTAAAGAACTCTGTTTCCCATCTCACTCTTCGCTCGACTCCGCACACCTACATTTTTCGCCGTGACGTCCTAGGCCCCGCCCTCCTGTCCCTCAGGTCTCGCCTCTCGCCTTACGCCACCGGTCCCAGTTCCCGCCTCTTACGTAAGCCACCTCTCATTCGGCCAGGGCCGCCTGGGGGCGTGGCCTCAGCTCAATCGTGAAACCCATTGAGTAGCGCGTACCTCTGGGGCGTGGCTACGGGAGCCGGGCCGGCACGTCCCGAACCGCGGTTGCGCCGGCGGCGGCGGGGAAGGATGCACCCGGCAGGCTTGGCGGCGGCGGCGGGGACGCCCCGGCTGCGTAAGTGGCGTACGTGGCCGGCCGAGGAGATAGGGGGGCGGGCGGGGGCGTGGCGGGGCCACCGCGGCGGTTGGCGAGGCCACTGCGGGTCAGAGGTCACGAGATCTAGGATCCGGAGTTTCGAGGTGTGCACCGCGCAGGGATGCCAGGTCCGGGTAGGAGGCGCATCGGGGTAGATTCTTTAGGAAATTCTTTTAGATAGTAGAAGAAAACAACTTAGGGCAGGATACTGTGTGATGGGCAGGATACTGTGTGATGAGCAGAGTAACGCGACTTTCATTCATTTGCTGTTAGCGATCTGCCCTCCTCTGCGTCCCTCCCTCCCCGGGTCTCCCCAGTGCCCGCGAGCTGTCCCCCACGCCCCTTACTACTGCCTCCTGGCAGAGTGGGCCATGTTTACCCCTCGCTTAAGATTTGAACCTGTATTTACTGTACGGTTAATCTCCTTGTCTGATATCTGAATTTGTCTTTTAAATTCATTTCTATATGCACACTGTGCTTTTCATTTATTCATTCAACATGTCTTCCCTGCACTTCCCCTGTGCCAGGCCGTGTGTTGCAGTGTGGGTGTCCAGGAGTAATCAGCATAGCTCAGTTCTCGCTATCAGAGTTCAGTGGGAAGACAGATACTTAAGTAGGAAGTAAACAAGTCAAGAAGAAATGTGGGGAGTGGTAGGGATGCAACGACAATAACTGGGGCGTGACTAGGGGTTGAGGGAGAAGGAGCTGTGTTGTTCCCCCTTTCGGTCGGTAAAGTGCCTGCCCGGCCCTGTGATGGGTGACCAGGTGGATGCAGCTGTGCTCGTCCTCAGGCAGCTGCCAGGGAACAGCAGATGCCAGTGACAGTCTGGAGTCCTGGTGCTGTGATGCGAGAAGCTCTGGGCAGAGGGGTCAGTGATAGAGAGGGAGGCTTAGGCAGGGTTGGGGATGGAACAGATGTGCATGTGGAGGGCCGGGGATGGGGTGGGGAGGTGCAGGTGCAAGCTGAGGGGTCAGGGAGGGATGGGACAGCATAGGCGGAGAAGTCTGTCCTGTGGTGGGAGCCCAGAGGTGGCATCTGGCCTGGGGCGTCGGCGTACTTCCTGGAAGAGGGTACGAGTAAGAAGGAGCATTTACCTAGAAGGAGATTTGCAGCAAGAGGGGAGGCAAAACAAGTAGACAGTTGAGTATTGATTTAGAAACTGTGCTAAGTGCTCAGGAGGAAAGAACCCGCTGGATAATATGGTGAAGAGCTGGCAGGGCTGGTGCTTTGTATGAAGGAGGGGGGCCTCTGAGAAGGAACATTGGTGCAGAGTCCGAAGCACAGGCACTGAGGGAGGGAAGATGTGCCAAGATAATAGCATGGTGCTGCTTGTTCAAATGCCTGTGGGGGCATGGAACTTGGCAGGGTGCATCTGCAGAGGAGGCCATTGTGGCTGGGGCAGAAGTGGCTGGCAGGGCTTGTCACACAGGGCCTGGTAGGCATTTGAATTTGATTCTCAGCACAGTGCGGGCTGACTGGTCTTAGGCAGAGAATGATACAATTCACTTGCATTTAAAAGGATCACAGGGCCTGCCATGGTGGTTCATGTCTGTAATCCCAGCATTCAGGAAAGGTGAGGCGGGAGGATTGCTGCAAATTTGAGGCCTGCCTGAGCTACACAGCAAGCCTGTCTCAAAAAAACTAAAACTAAATGAAAGGAAATGAAATGATCATGGAAAGCCAGGCATGGTGTGGCACGCCTGTAATCCTAGCCCTCATGCGAGGCTCAGACAAGAGGATTGCAAGTTCAGGGCCAGCCAGACTACATAGGGAGACTGTGTCTAAAAGGAAAAAAAGAATGCTGAGCATAGTGACACACAGCCTGGGAGATTGAGGCAAGAGGATCCCAAGTTTGAGTCTAGCTTGGGCAATTTACTGAGACCCTGTTTCAAAATTAAAAATTAGGGTTGGGGATTTAGCTCAAGTTGTAGATCACTTGCCTAGCAAGCACAAGGCCCTGGGTTCAATCCCCAGCACACGTTAAAAAAAAAAAATTAAAAATTAAAAAAGGGCTTGGGGTATGTAATTCAGTACAGAGGCCCTGGGTTCAGTCCCCACTACCAGTAACAAAATTAATTAAGGCAGGCATGGTGGCACACACCTGTAATCCTAGCACTCAGGAGGGTGAGGCAGGAGGATCACCACGAGTTTGAGAACAGCCTGGGCTACATAGTGAGTTTAAGGCCAGTCTGGATTACAAAACGAGATCCTGTCTCAAAAAAAATTAATTAAAAAATAATAAAAGGATTACAGGCTGCCCAATAAAGTGCAGGTTGGTAGGATTTAGAATGGTGACCGGGGGACCAGGTAGGACATTTAAATCAGGGTGGAGATGACAGTCAGAGGGGTGGTAACCCTGGGACATAGCAGGGGAGGACAAGCCAGTGTGGATGTCAAACAGGGGGCTTGGGGGTTTGGATCGTGGGGTAAGGACCCAGGGGCTGCTGGGGATTCCAGGAAGGGGCCACACCTGGGTCTCTAGCTGGGCGACAAAGGGCGGCTCCAGGTGGACCCCAGAAGCCAGAGGTGCACTTAGTGGTGGGAGCAGGCTGTGGGTGCGACTGCTGTAGGTGAGAGGCAGAAGATGAGGGCAAGGGTAGCAGATTGGGTCACCTGTTTGAGCCATCTGGAGAGGAACCAATCAGGAGACTGTTGGTTCCACACAGGCAGAAGGGTTGGTGGCTTTGTCCTTTGCCGCGCCCGCTGTGCCTATAGCAGAGCCCCCACGGGGCAGGGTGCCCAGTGCATTTTGTGGGGTCAGACAGGTAAGAGAAAAAGGTGTCTACAGATGTTTCAGAAGCAGAGAGGTTGGTCAGCCAGGTGTGGTGGTGCTGCCTGTAATGCCAGCACTCAGGAAGCTGAGGCAGGAGGATCACTAGTTTCAGG
The DNA here is from genome assembly GCA_004026905.1 of Hystrix cristata. Classification (NCBI taxonomy): domain Eukaryota; kingdom Metazoa; phylum Chordata; class Mammalia; order Rodentia; family Hystricidae; genus Hystrix; species Hystrix cristata. The sequence goes on from PVJO010010995.1 coordinate 12,949, forward strand.
CCAACATGAGCAAGTTAGCCAGCCAGACTCTATGTCCAGAAAACAAGGAGAAACAGAGACTTGGAGATTGGCAGTAGGAGTAGTGGCACTAAATGCCACCATGTGTTTGATTCAGATAAGAGAGGACAGTGGCTTCAGCTTTGATCCGTGGAGAGGCTTTTAGGATGCCAAGTGACAGCAGAACTCAGAGTACTGAGGACTGACAGAGTGACAGGGACGAGGAAGGCTTGCACTTAAGTTTCTGGGGTGTGGGGACAAGGCAAGGCCAATGCTGTTTGCTTTGAGAATGAAGAGCCCATTGTTCTCAGGCTACAGAAAAACTGAGGGGGTGGATGTGGTGGTACAAGCCTATAATCCCAGCATTTGGGAAGCTGAAACAGGAGGATCACAAGTTGGAGCCTAGGCTGGGCAACTCAATGAGACTTTGTCTCAAAATAAAAAAAAGGGTTGGGGATGTTGCTCAATGTGAAAGGCCCAGGGTTCAATCCCCAGTGCCATAGGAAACAAACAAACAAACAAAAAACAAAAACAAAAAAGAGAGAGAGATGGGGTGTAATTTGACATTAAGTGTGGTGGACTGGCTGCTTCCTGTGGGCTGAGCAGTTGGTGAGCGTCACAGCGCCTCCTTGTGGTGGTGCCTAGCAGAACAGTGAACTCCACTCTACCCTGAGCTGGGTGTGGAGACCCCTGATCATGAGTAATTTGGTCTCTCTCCCCATCCCGTCAAATCTCCCCGTCCCCTGTGCCCACCGTGGTGCCTGGCACACAGGAGGCCCTCAGAAGGTGTTTGCCGTGTCAGTGTTGCATGGCGGTCAGGCGCAGGAGCCACAGTGCTGTGTTCTGATCTCAACAGACAGCACCCCCCCTCCACTGTTCAGACCAAGATCTGGGAAGGCAGCGTTGGCTCCTGCTATTTCCTCCCCACACTTGATGAACTCATCTCCTAGAGTCCTGTCCCTCCTCCCTGGGAGAGCTAGCCAGAAACAGCCTGTCCCTTGACCCCATCCAGGCCACCCCAGCAGCCTCCACTCCTTTCCTTGCCCTCCACATTTACTTCCCCCATGAAGCTAGGGGGAATTTTTTTGGGGGGGGGTGCTGGGTATCAAACTCTAGGCCTTGCGCTTGCTAGGCAAGCACTCTACCACTGAGCTAAATCCCCAGTCCCCCAGGGGAATTTTTGTGGGTTTTTTTGTTCGGTTTGGTGCTTTTGTTTTTTGAGACAGGGTCTTAGTATGTAGCCCAAGCTGGCCTCAAACTCAGTGAGCTTCCTGCCTCAGCCTCCCAAGTTCCAGGATTACAGATATGTGGCACCATGCCTGGCTTTTGTTTGGGTTTTGCTGTGCCTCCTGCCCGTCCACTAGGCAAGCACCCTACCATGGATCACACCCCAAGCCCTGACCTTTCACAAGCTCTTGAAACCTGGCTCTGCTTCTTGCCTGCATGATTTTGAGAAGGGCCCAAACCTCTTTGGGTCTCCCTTTTCTCTTCCACAAAACTGAATGAAGAAATAGGGTAGCTTTGCGATTAAATGAGCCAAGGCATAGAGATGGTAACAGTGTGAGACACAGCAAGCTCTCAGCTAGGGTTTGATTATTGTGACACTTGTCAGACCAACCTGGGCTGGACTCCTGCTCTGCCACTCGTTCACTTTGCCGTGTGCTCAGCTCACTTAGCTGTCTGGGCTTTGGTTTCGACCTCTACAAGATGGGGTGGCCATTTACTCATTTCTCAGGTTCAGACTGAGAGTGTATTCTAGCCCTGATCTAGGAGGGGATGCTCAGCGTCCAGCAGGGGGAAACAGAGAACAAAATAAAGAGTGAGTCTGTCACTTACCTCAGGCAGGGGAGCAGCGGGCAGAGCCAAGGAGGGAGGTGCTATTGCGGGCAGGGTGGTCGGGTTGGAGAAGACTCCATTCAGCAAGATCTCAGGGAGGAGGGAGCCCTGGTTGAGCAAGAGCGTTCCAGGCAAGGGTTTGGGGATTTAGCTCAGTGGTAGAGCGCTTGCCTAGCAAGCACTAGGACCTGAGTTCAAGCCCAGCACCTGCCCCCACCAAGAGCATTCTGGGCAGAGGCACAGCTAGTGCAAAGGCCCTGAGATAGCAGAGTGACAGGGTGTCCAGGGAGCATTGAGAGGCCCAGGTGGCCAGAGCAGAAGGAGTGAGGGACAGTGTGGAAGGAGACAGGAACAGAGACCTTGTGTGTTAAGGCTTTGTACAGGATTTTCTGCAGTTGGCCCCAGTACAGAGTAGCTGTCATCATCATTATTATTTGGATGGTGGATGGATGGCAGAGCCCGTACCTGACAGCCCACCTGACATCAAAATTAGGGCTCTGTCATGCTGACCCTTCTCCGCCATGGCAGGAGCAGCAGGAGCAGCAGGTAGAGTTCCTGCAGAATGAATGAGCCCCCCACCCTCTTCCCCTGCAGCCTCGAAGCGGAGGAACCCAATGTCCCAGCCGGGCATGGCTGACCCACACCAACTTTTCGACGACACAAGTTCTGCACAGAGCCAGGGCTATGGGGCTCAGCGGGCACCCGGTGGCCTGGGCTACCCCACCACCTCTACCTCACCCCAAGCAGCCTTCCTGGCAGATCCCATGTCCAACATGGCCATGGCCTACGGGAGCAGCCTGGCTGCACAGGGCAAAGAGCTGGTGGACAAGAACGTGAGTGGCCCGGGCTGGCAAGCGTGGGGAGCAGTGGGGGGCACAGGGCTCAGGCTTGAACTCTGCTTTCCCAGATCGACCGCTTCATCCCTGTCACCAAGCTCAAGTATTACTTTGCCGTGGACACCATGTACGTGGGCAGAAAGCTGGGCTTGCTCATCTTCCCCTACCTGCACCAGGTCAGTGTGCTGCATCCCCCAAAGGGCTGGGAGCTGGGGTCAGCAGCTAGCCTGTGAGTGGGGTAGGGGTGCCTGCTGTGGGGGTCCTGCTCACTCCTCATCTACCCACAGGACTGGGAGGTACAGTACCAGCAGGACACCCCGGTGGCCCCTCGCTTTGATGTCAATGCTCCAGACCTCTACATTCCAGGTCACGCCCTGCCCACTGCCCCATGCCCTCCTTCCACTGGCCGCATGGGTGGGCCAGGGGCTCAGGTACCCTGAGGCCCATGATGGTCCTTCCTGCTCTGACCAGTGTCTGTGTCTGCCTCCTATAGCAATGGCGTTCATCACCTACATCTTGGTGGCTGGCCTTGCACTGGGGACCCAGGACAGGTAAGGGAAGCCCAGGGTGGCCCAAGAGGCCATCAAGGTCTCAATTCCCTCTCAGAAGAGACCCTCCTTGCTCCCAGTTGACTAGAGACAGAGCCCTCCCTGTCACTGTGGGACGTGACCTTGCCTCTTCCCTTTATCCCACGTGTAGCCTCATATACCCTGTGACAAGTGACCCTCCAATCTGTCCTTCCTCCCGGCATCCACCCCAGATCACCTCTTCCTTGCTCTGACCTAAATGAGCTGCTCCCTACCTCTACACCTGCACCCTCACTCCAGCAGCAGAAGGGGGAAAGTTTTATATGAGTCAGGCTGGGCCACACTCCCCCCTGCCGCACCCAGTGTCCTTGGCCCATGATGCCCAGTCACCTGTCCCCTCCCTGAGGTCAGCACCACCTCCCAGGCGCCTTTGCACTTCCGGCTCCTTGGCTCAGCAGCATGCTCTTCCCCTGCACTGCTGGCCTGCTCCTGCTCATTTGCTGTATCTGTCATCCAGTGTCACTGCCTTGCCCCTAGCCTGGGTCAGGCCCCCACTGCTCACTCATAGTCCCCTCTTCTTTTCCTTTATGGGACTGAAAACAACTGTTGATTCATTGTTGAGGCCCTGGGGATAGGGCAGAGACCAAGGCCTTCCTCCAGGCCAGCTGCTTGTTTGGCCCTCAGCTTAGCTGTCCCCTCTCCTGTCTGCATCAGGCACAGGCCCCTGCTCTCCCTCAGCCCAGGCCTGACCCTGCTGGGTACACTGTGGGGACAGGTCTGCCTCCTCCCGGAATGGCATTTCCATGAGGACAGACCCAGATCCATCTTAGTCAACGCCCAGTCTCCAGCCCCAGCCCACACCCACACAGCTGTCCCCAGGCAATGCTCAGGGACATCCTGAGCTGCCAGCCCCTTGACTGAACTGGCCACTTGCAGGTTCTCCCCAGACCTCCTGGGGCTACAGGCAAGCTCAGCGCTGGCCTGGCTGGCCCTGGAAGTGCTGGCTATCCTGCTCAGCCTCTACCTGGTCACCGTCAACACCGACCTCACCACCATTGACCTGGTGGCCTTCTTGGGCTACAAGTATGTCGGGTGAGTACCTCCCACTCTGCTTGCCAGCCCCAGCCGCCAGGCCTCTTCCTCACCCCAGCCTCCTCTCCCTCCTCGCAGCATGATTGGCGGTGTCCTCATGGGCCTGCTTTTCGGGAAGATGGGCTACTACCTGGTGCTGGGCTGGTGCTGCGTGTCCATCTTTGTGTTCATGGTGAGCTTAGCATGGGTGGGGCTGGGCACAGGCCTCTTGGGTGGCTTGGGGCCCCTGGGGCCTCAGTGCAGAGGATGACAGGGAGGGGGTTTAGACCAGAGCCACACTAAGTTGAGGGGCCTGGAGTGGCTACCCCAGTCTGGGGGCAGGAGGGCTTTCTGGGAGAGGGAGTGTCCAAGTTGGGGCTAGAAGAGAAGCAAGACCTGACAGGCTGCAGGGGGTTGGGGCACTGGAGTTACCCAGTGTGCTGGCTCCTGGCTGGCATCTTACCTTGCTCTATTCCCCTTGTACTGCGGCTTCTGGCCGAAATGTCCCAGGAAGGAGATTGTGAGAGCCCATCCCGCTGGAGTGAGGGTGCTGTTTAAGGGCACTGGGCCTTAGTGGGCTTGGGTGATTCAGGGCAGGTCACTTCCCCTGTTTGGTTCAAAGCTCAGTTTCCCTTTCTGTTTAATGGGATGATGACGAGTGCACCTCAAGGTACTCAGAGAATTCTTTTTGAACACAAAGAAGCAGAGTGCATACGTGATGGCTGGTGGCTAAATCTGACCCATGGGTAAACTTTTGACTTGATAGCATTATTTGTAAGTTTCTCTCTCTCCTTTTTTTTTTTTTTTTTGAGATAGAGTTTTGCTATGTAGCTCAGGATATCTTTGAACTCACTATATATCCTGGGCTGGCCTCAAATTTGTGATCCTTCTGCCTCAGCCTTCCAGGTGCTGGGATTACAGGTGTGTGTCATCATGCGTGGCTATAAGTTTTTAAAAAGAAATTGAAAATGTTTTAGAAAATAGCTTGTCTTGAAAAATTCAGGTCTGGTAGTACATGCCTGGAATCCTCCCAGCGCTCCCCGTTGCTCTGGGAGGCTGAGCCAGGAGGAGCAGAAGTGGGGCCCAACTTGGGCAATTTAGCAACTCAGTGAGACCCTGCCTCGAGATAAAAAATAAAAAAGGGCTGAGGATGTAGCTCAGTGCGAATCCACGGGGTCCAATCCCAGTAAGGCAAAAAAGAGGGAAAAAAAGGGAAATGAAGATTGTCATGTGGTATTCTGGGGGTGTAGCTTGGTGGTAGAGCACTTGCCTAACCGGCAGGAGGCCCTGGGTTTCATCTCCAGCTCCCAAAACAAACGTCTCTTGGCCAGTGTAAGAGGTGGCAGCAGCCGGAGCCGCCTCACCACGCCCTCAAGCAGGGCAGCCCCAGTGGGGACCCCGCGCTCCAGGCTGCCCAGGCACAGGCTGACTGCGTCTGCCCTGCAGATCCGGACACTGCGGCTGAAGATCCTGGCGGAGGCGGCGGCCGAAGGGGTCCCGGTGCGCGGCGCGCGGAACCAGCTGCGCATGTACCTGACCATGGCGGTGGCGGCCGTGCAGCCCCTGCTCATGTACTGGCTCACCTTCCACTTGGTGCGCTGAGCTCGCCTCATCTCCGCCGGCCGGGCCGACGCAGCGGCCCGCGACCCGCCCCCTCGCCCAGGTGCTGAGACCTCCAGCTGCTCAAGGAATCAATAAACCCAGACGCTCGCGAGACTCGGGCTCCCAGGCGTGCGCGGCGGGGCGGCCGGCAGGGGGCGGCGGGGCGGGAGGGAGCGAGACTCTAGCACAGGCGAGGTTTAATGAGCCTCCCCGTCAGTGGGCAGCGTCCTTCTTGCCCTTCTTCTTGTCCTTCTTGTCCTTCTTGACCTTGGGCTTCTTGATCTTGTCTGCCGTGCCTCTGTGCTGCTGTGGCAGGGCAGCGGGGAGAGGAGAGGTCGAGGCTGGAGGCGACTACGCGGCCCACCCCGCCTGTTGCTGCGACCCGACCCTCCCGGGCCCGAGACCGGGACGTGCACGGCACTTACCTTCCCCTCGGAGTCCGAGTCGCTGGAGCTGCTGCTGGAGTCTGAGCTGCCGTCGCCGTGCTGGGGATGGGGTGGGGGTGGCAGTGAGGGCAGGACACCACCAGCCCTGCACCCCGAGTTGGACGGCTGAGGTGCAGCAGGACCAGCCCCCCCCCCCGCCTCTCCTTCCTCGGATGTGCCCGGTGCTGATGTGACTCACCTGCGGCTTCTGGGCTACCCCCGGCCCTCCCTGAGCTTTTGGGGGACCATGCTTGGGGTCTCCGAGCTTGCCCGCCCCCTCCGGCTTCTTGGAGTTGGAATCCAGGGCTGCAGAGAGAAGAGGGATCGGGTGGGTTCGCGGAGGCGACATGGAGTGGGCCTCGAGTCCAGATCCCCCACCCCGCGGACCGAAGCTTCCTAGAGCGTACCTGCCGCCAGGCTGAAGTCCATGGTGGCCAGAGCAGGTGTGTCCCGAGGGCCAGGACTCCTCGGCGGTGCCCTGAGGCAGAGGAGGAGCAGCAGGACCTGCCCGTCCCAGGAATTCCGAGGCGCCCACCCTCCTGACCTTTGTCCCTGCAGCTTCTTACGGGTGACTCACAGCCCCTTCCTGGCTCCACCCAGACTCCTCGGTGGGAAATGGGGGAGGAGACCCTGGGCTGCCTTGGAGGGGAGGGGAGGGCCTCCCCGATGGGGCTGGGGTGAGAAGGGAGGAGAGCTGTCGTCAGCTTCCCCCCAGCAGGTCAGATGCCCTCTGGAATTCTGTGACCAGGCTGACACCCCATGGGTGTCCCGTATGATGTCCCAGAGCTTAGTGGCTTTAGCTCATATTTGAAGCCCCTCTCTGGCCTGGGAGAGGCAGTGGGGTTGGTGCAAGAAGCCTAGGCCTGGTGCCCTGCTGAGTTCCAGGCCCGACCCAGTGAGCAGCAGGCTGACCTGGGAAGCTGCTTTGCTGTGAATGACAGCTACCCCTGGGTACCTGGGAACTTGGATTAGTTTGCCAGACTGGTGCTTGGCACAGACAGTGCTTATAGAGTAATGCGTTGCACTTGGTTTGGTTTTGAATAAAGGCAGGTGTCTTAGTTTAGATTGCTGTAACAAACCCATAGACTGTGTGGTTTAAACAATTTTATTATAATCCTGGAGCCTCAAGAGTCCAAGAGCAAAGCGCCAGCAGATCCTGTGTTGAGTGGGGGCCGCTCCCTGGCTTGTGCACAGCCTCTGTCTCTGTCTCATTTGCCAGAGAGCAAGATCTCACACCAGGGTTTCTTGGGGGAGGGGGGTGGTGTGTGGTTGAGACACAGGTTATGTAATTGAGGCTGGCCTTGGCCTTGAAGTTGTGATCCTCCTACCTCAGCCTTCAGAGTGCTGAGATTACAGGTGTATGCACCACGCCTGGCAGTAAAGTTACTAAAAATCAGTGAATTGTGTATTTGAACTGGGTTTTAAGTAACATGTACCTCAAAACCTGCTTGCTTTTTTTTTTGTTTTGTTTTGAGACAGGGTGTTGCTATGTAGCCCACACTGGCCTGGAACTTGCAGCAATCCTCCTACCTTAGCCTCCCAAGTGCTAGGAATACAGGCATATGCCACCACACCTAGCTCATATTACTTTTTTAAAAAGTAATATAAAAAAAAGAGTAATATGTATGTTTTAAAGAGAGAAATGCATCTTGGGTGTGGCATCCCACTACTGGGGGGCTGAGGCAAGAGAGTCACAAGTCAAGGCCAGCCTGGGCAACTAAGCAAGACCCTGTCTTTAGGGCTGGAGATGAAGCTCAGTGGCAGAGCACTTGCCTAGTTTGAGTGAGGCCCTGGGCTCCACTCCCAACACTGTAAAACAAAACAAAAACAGGGAGCAAAGCACAGCAATCTAGAGGAATGAGTAGTGGTTATATGACATACTGAAGAAGGATGAATTATAAAGTCACCAGGGGCTCTCACTGAAGTTTTGTGAGTTTTCTTGGTTTTTGCTTTTGTTTTGAGATGGAGTCTTACTATGTGGCCCAGGCTGAAACTGAACTGGGCTCAAGTGTTCCTCCTGCCTTAGCCTCCATAATACCTGGGCCCACAGTCATACACCACTGTGCCTGGCTGTTTTGAGTCTTTCTTCAGTAGACTGCTCTAGTCAGAGGGATGTACCCATGTGTTCAAGGAACTGCATGGCATTTTAGAGCAGGCAAAGAGGAGGACAGAGGTAGAGATGAGATGGAGAGGGGGCGGGGGGCAGCAGTGTCTTCAGTCGGAGAGCTTTTGCTCTTTTGATGAATGAGGGAAAGGGATGAGCAGTGATTGTGACTTGGCTTCCAGCTGGGTACAAGATACAAAAGAAGCCAGGTGTGATGCCACAGGCCTGTAATCCCAGCATTTGGGAAGTTGGAGCAGAAGGCTTGCAGTTCAAGTCCCACCTGGGCAATTTAGTGAAACCCTGTCTCCAAATAAAAAGGGCTGGGGATGTAGCTCAGTGTGAAGACCCTGGGTTCAATCCCTCATATTGAAAAAAAAAAAAATGAGAAGAAGTGTCTTGTCTGCCTCTCTGCCTCATATCTCCTGCAAGGGTGGGGACACAGATGGCATTGCTCATTGCCCATAATGATGTGACTCAGCGGGGAATTAGTGAGTTTACCTGATGTAGGGGTGCTAATGACAGGTCAGAGCCACCAGACTTGCGGCGAGTCTGGACTCTGGAAGTCCGGCTGCTGATGGTGGGGGCTGCCTGCTGTACCCTCACCGCACTGGACCTGTGCTCCCTCCAAGATAAAGTGGCAAACTCATGGGTAAATGGTTTTGCACAGAGTCTGCCTGGCACAGGTAAACAGTAACAGATGATCAATAAATGCTTTTATTATTTACATTATTTCTCATGAAACTGGCAACAGACAGCTGGTTTTAATGGGACACACTTGCAATCCCAGCACCTGGGATGCTGAGGCATTAGGATCACCACAAATTTTTTTTTTTTTTTTTGATCACTGCAAATTCAAGGCCAAGCTGGGCTGCACAGTTCAAGGCTAGCCTGAATACATAGCAAGACCCTGTCTCAAAACAAAACAAAATCACCACCCAAAAAAGATGGCATCCCTTTTCTCTCACAGGAAAGCCTGAGCTAGTGTGAAGTTGTGCTGGTAGGTGTGTGACAGAGAAGTCAGGGAAGGCAACACAAGGCTGGTCTAAGAGCTGCCCTCTCCCTGCTTCTAGGTGAGGAGGCTGCAGAACTGAGCAAAGGTCACAGAAGCCCAAGTCAGGTTACAGTCACTCCTGTCTCAGGAGGGCCTTCCCTGGGCGGGCTGCCTCCATCCCAGCCCTCCCACGCCCTCCAAGGTGGTCCTTCAATGGGTGGGTCATGGCAGGTAACTCTGGGTTGTGGCCAGAATTTTAAAAATGTAACAAAGAAATTATCAGACTTGCCTACAGATGTAAGCCTAAGCGCAGTTTGGTGAAACTTCATGGCAATGTAAAACTTATTTCACATTGCCGGTTGCATTCAAAAAGATCTGAAAGATGCTATTTAAAGGATCTGTTTCTATAAGGGAACACCTCACATGGACTCCTGAGATTATTATGGTGAAGGTGTAAATGAGTAGTCCTATGAAAGAAACCACACACCGAAATTCATTTTCTTTTTTTTTTTTTTTTTTTTTGGTGCTGGGAATCGAACTCAGGGCCTTGTGCTTGCAAGGCAGGCACTCTAGCCACTGAGCTAAATCCCCAGCCCCCGAAATTCATTTTAAAAGGGAAATCCCTTTTATTAAACTTGTACATTTTATTTTCTTCCTTTTAGAATCCTAATTTAAAAAAAAAACTGGTGTTTCTACTTAAAAAAACAGCAATAATCAAACAAGAACCTATTACAACGACATTACTTTGTGAGGGGTAAGAAAGCAGGTAGTGGGGTTTGACGTGAGGAGAGAACACCATCACTAGAGGACAGAGACGGAGGAGGAGACACTGGGCTGCCGGCAGCACCTTTCTGTGAGGGTTCGCTAAGCAATGCCCAGACCGGAAGCAGCTCCTCACGCCCAAGTACAGTACAGACAGACTGAAGCCCTAATGATCTCACAGATACAACCAATCACTCTATTTTTAAAAAGCACACACATCCTCCCCTCCCTCCCCCAGCTCTCCTGATGACAAGGCCTTCACAGGCGGTGTGTTCTTCACCAGTTGTTCCTTGTCGTCCCCAGAGGTCCAGAGAGTGCGGAGGGTGGACCCCTGCTTCTTCTGCACCACTCGGTTCAGGGAGATCAGGAGGACCATCAGGACCATCACGGACAGTCCTGTCAGCATTACTGCTGGGGACAAAGCGGGGGACAGGTGAGGTGAGGAGCCCCCTGGCCAGAGTAAGCCTGTAGGGTGGCTCCCCGAGTCTGTCCCTGCCCCAACCTGGAAGGGTTTGGAGAACTAAACAGGGGAGATCTGGCCTGCGAGGAAAATCACCAAGCAGATGCTCTGAAAAAAGGAGGTGTCATGCCACAGGCTCAGAGTGGCTCTTTGTGTTCCTTCTTTTTGAAAAAACCCCTTAAATTCTATCCCCGCCACCTCTTAGGGCCAGCCATGGGATGCAAAACTGCTTACGCTTGGTGTGTGTGGACACAAAACCTTTGCCGTTTAAAGTTTCCACATACTCCCTTGACCAGCATCAGAAAAAGACATGACCTCAGTCGGGCGTGGCAGGGCACATCTGAAATCCCCACACTCTGGGAGACTGAGGTGAGAGGATCGCAAGTTCACGCCCAGCCTGGGCAATGTGGCAATTTAGGACCCTGTCTCAAAAAAATAATGGCTTTTAAACAAGTAGTGACATAAAAGGGCTGCTTTGTTGTTCTGATATGATAAAAGTTAAATAAGTTCTATTTGACTTTGAAAATAAAATAAAAGATGGGCCAAGGATGCAGCTCAGTGTGAAGACCTCGAGTTCCATCTCCAGTACTGGGGAGAAAAAAAAGACACGAGCCACAGGCAGGTGAGATGGCTACCTGCTGAATGCAATCAGGGCCAGCAGGGGTGTGTCTACAGCAGTGCTGGGAGGGACCCCTGGGCTCCTCACTAGCTGCCAGGTGAAGGTGAAGGTGAAGGTGGTTGTCCCACCGCGGTCCCACTGGTCAGTTAAAATGTTCCTTTCCAGGCGAGGCCCTGAGGCATGTGACTTCCTGTGGCAGCCACCTGACTCCCCCTCCACTCCTGGGTGCAAAGCTTGAGACCCTGTTTACCTTCACCCCTAACCTGGGAAAATGGGTTCCAGCGTCCAGAACGAGGCTGACCTGCAGACCAGGTCATGGCTCCTCAACGGGGAAACACGTTAGAAAGAGGCCAAACCAGTGTGGCAGGTCCTCTGTGTCAATATCACATTCATGACTCAGACTTGGAAAAAAGACTAGGAGGACACTGGACCCCCTGGTCAGGCCAGACTGTTTGGGGGGCAACAGTGCCCAAATGGCTCACCTTCCTGTCACCATGACCAACACTTTACATCTCATGACAGCACAGTTCCCTCCAAAGTACAGGTCAGCTCACAGTAAAAACCTATCCTCCAGCCGCTCCCGGGCTGCCTCGGCGGAGATGGCCTCAGGAATGACTGACTCACGGCCAGCTGTGTTTGTGTATGGAGAGTGGTGGGACAAACGTCCACCATGTGTTCCAAGCTGCCTCCTGTTCTCATGTAGAGACAAGCTTCCTACCACAAAGATATTTATAGTGCCTGATAACATGGCCAAGACAAAAGGAGCCTGCGGGAACCATGACTGGGCCTGGCTGAACTTAGTCAAGGACAAGGCGGCAGGCAGGAGGTGGGGAGGACATGGACAGGAGGCCACTTACCTTTAGTGCCAAAGGGCAGGGTAGGATATCTCTGCTGGCCTGGAAGAGAAGACACAAGCTGGTGGGGCTCCAGCTCGCAGTCTCCCCAGCCCACTGAGCAGCCACCAACCCAGGACCCCTCAGGCTGGGCCTTCACAGAAAGCTCTTCCAGGGGTTCTGAGGCTTGAGGCCTTGCCACTCATGGGGACCAAGGACTGCCATTTCCAAAGCCCTTGTGTCAGGGACAGGGAACAGGACTGGAGCCCGAGGGACGGTCACCCACAACCACCAAGTCCTGGATTGGAGTCGGCACTCACCAAAGCACCTCTGCATGCACGCCGCCTCGGAGCGATAGTTGTTTTTATTGCCGCGGCAGCCTCCGTAGGTGAAGACATGACAGACGTTCTGCTCGGTGTCAAAGTACCAGCGTGGGAAGGCTGCGCGGCAAGGCCCAGTGACTGCCTTGGCAGCACAGTACTCTGCAAGCAAGAGCAAGAGCCCCCAGGGAGCCCAGATGAGTGGGGGCCAGGAGAGGAGCCAAGCTGGAACGTGCCTGAGTAGGCACAGCTTTGGGGAAGAGAGAACATCATCTCCCTGGCACAGGAACTTTGGACAGTGCCAGTCGCTGGCTGAGACTCTGCCTTACATTTTCAGATACCTTCTTTATAGCCGGGACTGTTCACTTGGAGATTATACCACACCAGGCACTCTCCATGTAGACTCACCCTCCATGAGACCTGTCCTGTGACCCTCAGTTCACACAGGGGAACTGAGATGAAGCTAGCCTACCTGTGGCCACATAGCTATGAGAAGTGGTCAGTAAAGTGGTCAGGAAATTCTCTGCTGCTTCTAAAGCAGACCTCTTCCGCTGGTACATGCTGCTTCCTGCCAGCCCCGGATGTCCACTAAGGCCTGACGTCTCTGACCCTAACCCCAAAGTGCTTCTGCCTGAGAAAGGCCCAGAAGGTCTGCTCTGCAGTTCCTTTAGTGGAAACCTGTAGGTGGGCCTCAGTTCCCAGTAAGGAATCACATTTTCCCCCATGCATAAATTTTCCCCTGGTATTGGGGATTGAACCCAGAGTCTTCGCTCTGAGTTACATCCTCAGCTCTTTTTTAATTTTTAAAATTTTGAGACAAGCTCTCATTGCTAAATTGCCCAGGTTGGACTCAAACTTGAGACTCTCCTGCCTCAGCTTACTAAAGTTTTAGGATTATAGACATGTGCCACCACATCAGGCTCATTCATAATTTTTTTTAAAGTTATACCTTCATAGTCAAAGATATCACCAGAGAGGTCATCAGAATCCTGCCTTCTGGAATCTGAAACACAAAACATCTGTGTTAGGGAAGTTGGGATGGACACAGGGCCTAGCAGGGCTGAGGCTACACTGGCCCCCTGAGGTAGTGTCACCTTTAAGAGAAGGTATGGCCCACATTACCTCCCAGTCCTAATGGGTCTACAGCACTTACACATTGAATGAACAATAGAGGTGAAGCCCTCCTGCTACCTCAGCTTACTGTGGAAACTAATCTCAGGTGTTTCTGGTGAGATCAACAAGACTATTTATTTATTTATCTATTTATTTATTGAGACAGAGGCTCACTAAGTTGCCAGGCTGGCCTTGAACGTGCAATGCTTCTGCAAGCTGGAATAAGAGCCACACACCTGGCCGGGGATTTAGCTCAGTGATTAGAGTGCTTGCCTCGCAAGCACAAGGCCCTGAGTTTGATCCCCGGCACCACAAAAAAAAAAAAAAAAAAAAAAAAAAAAAGAGCCACACGCCACCATGCAAATAAGAAAGACAGGCTTGCTCGTTTTCTGATACAGCCAGAAATTTTACTCTCCTGGGGAAATTTTCTTCTGAAACAGGATGAAAACCAGCATCACCGTGCCAGGGCTCCAGGGCTCTGGATGATCCTGGAGAGGCCAGCAAGAGAATAAACCATGGACCCCGGCAGAGCAATGCCAGGATACTCATGGGACTCCTGACCTAGCACAACTGGAAAATGGCTCTAGCCTAACTCCGGCATTCTGCAAGCCACGTGACCCCCGGCAGCCATAGAATTTAGCTGGCCTGTTGGCACAGTCAAAAGCCTGGGGCCCAGGCTGCAACCAGTGCATGTGACTGGCTGCCCAGCAGCTTCATCCTTGGAAGGGTTGAGGTGGAACCCATCATCCCTCCCTCCCTGAGGAGCCCACTGCCTGAGGGCCTGGTCCATTCAGGTGCAGCTGCAACTTGCTGTGTGTGAGGCCACTCACCCAGGATCCTGCTGCAGAGTCCTTTAAGCATAAAGGAGGAGTAGGGCAGCTGCTGTCAGTGCTACAAAGCAAACTAACACAAAGCCTGAGATGAGAACTGCAGGGACAGAGAGGCAGGTGGTAGAGGACAGAGGACTCTTAGCAGAGGGAGGGAGACAGCAATGACAAGGAAAAAAGGTAGAATAGGCAAGAAGTGGGGTAGAGAAGTGGAGACAGCACAGCAGGCAGAGGCCTGAGCCACAGGAGCACTGACCTGTCCTCCAAGGCTGTCCCCCAGTCTTCTTGGTGGCTGGACAAGGGGACTCCTGCATAGCAGGATGCCAAACCCAGAAGCTGGCTGTCCAGGCAGAACCTGGTTTGCCATGCTGAGACAACAGAATCAAGACGCAGAAACCCTTCACAATGCCCAAGTTACAGATGTCCTTTCACAATTACCATCTGGGCAAGCCTCATTCCATCCGGGTCTTAAGAACCTACCACTTGGGACAGAGGACTCTGTTCCACTCCTCCTGGCGCCCAGGCCATCAACAGTATTCTCTGCAAGGGGACAAATACACAGGACAGTGAGAAAAGTACCTTCAGGGCTGCTGAAGAGAGAAGACTATCTGAGCAACTGAGCAGGCCTGGTGGGTCCTGTTCCTCCCAGGCAGCTCCCACCCCTCCTGCACGTGGCCTTCAGCACGTACGCTGGACCACACAAGCCTGCGCCACTTGGAAATGAGGAACCCAGACTGTCTCTGAGGTTTAACCTGAGGGTCAACTGGCAGGCAGTCTCAGCAGATGTGCAAAGTGACTCTAAAAAGACAGAAGGGCTCCCAGGGCCAAATAACCTGTTTAATTGTATCTACTTATTTAAAGAATTAAAAGGGGGTGCACAACAGTATAAATGCACTTAATACCATTAAACCAAACACTTAAGTGGTCAGAAGAGCCAGTTTTATGTGATGTTAAGGTGGTGTGTGGAGAAGCTGGCTGGTCTGGGAGGGTCCCGGAGGCCTGGGCTGGTCTGACCTGATGCTGTTCAACAGTCACCTCACAAACCGGCTGCCCTGGTTCCACATCTCCATTCATCAGCAATCTTCTAGCAATGTGGCTGGGGCTTGCCCATGTGGACCTACGCCAGGCCCAGTGACATGAGTGTCTGGTCCCCACAGTGGCTAGTAGTTCTCATTATAAATTAATAAATAGCATCCTTTCCCTCCTTTGGCCTCCCCTGGAGTTTCCTGCCCAGGAGAGAACTCACTGGCACAGGACTCTGGGGACCAGCTGCATGGCCATTTTCAACTCTCATCACAGACTCCTGTGAGAGGGTCTCAGGAGACACAGCCAGATGCCCATAAATAAGCTTTCTGGGTCCTAAGGGCTGAGGCCACGCTCTGGACCATCTCTAGGGAGACCACAAACCTGCTTTCTTCCAGTAAAATTCACCCAGCTCCCACAGCAACATCCTACCTTATGCTTGTGTCCTCGACACTTCACAAGGGGCAAAAGATATTTCCTGACTCCTCCCCCAACACTGAATTATAACTGATGGTGGAAAAACACAATAAATGGTATCTTCCTCAATTACCAGTTTGACAGCTACCCCTGTATAATCTAAAACTACAGCCTGCCTCTCGGCTCTCCAGACACTTTCTGAGACACAAGCAAACTGTTCCTAGAGGAGCTGTCTATGCTGGGCAGTGTGTTATGCACTGCTTTAGGCCTGGGTCACAAAGCCACTGTTCTCACTTCTTTACATACAACTCAAGTAACCTTAGCTTATCCCTGAATGCACCGCTTAAAGCCAAGAGAGACAGAGTACTGTATAGCCAGTGAGTAAGCAGAGAAAGCACACCCCAGAGTGGGGCAGGCTCACAGGCTAATGGTGGCCAAAGGCACAACACAGACTCCCCACTTTGGAGCCACCCCAATGCCAGGCATCAAGAAGAGCTGCATGAAGTCACACAGTAATAGCAGGTCAGTGTCACTGAAAATACTTATAAAAGGGCTTGGACAGCCCCATCCTCAGGCCCCTGGACCCTTGGGAAGGATCAGGCCTCCCGCTGTTAGCTCTCGCTCATCAGTCCTCCGTGCTGGGGTCAGAACCAGGCCAGGTTGGCGGGGGCTTCTAGTTTTGATTTAAGCTGTGAGGTTGTCAGACTCAGCATTATCTTAATTTCTCAGTCCTGCGCAAGTGAGGCTGGAAGAAAGATGGATCCTGGATGCATGTTCCAGGGTTGATTTGACTTGTGATTTAGCTGCGTGAGCTTTTCAGGTCATTTGTCCCCGAGGTAAAAAGAGCCCAAAATGCCCAGGGACCAATGAGGCCTTCACTCAGGAGGGGAGAAAGAGGGGCTGGCCTCCTTTTCTGGGAAGAGGGGAGGTGCTATGAAACTATGGTATGGCTGCAGGGACCTGAATACTGAGCCTGTTTCTTCTGCTTTTTGAAACCTCTCCCAGGTTCTGCTGTGAAGAACCTGTGCACAGAATCAATAACTCCCTCAAACAGTAAAATTTCCCAACTATCATGGTCTTACCTGTGGTGACACCAGCACATTTCTCAAGACACTCCTCTTTGCTCGGGTAATTATTGTGATTTCCATCACAGCCTCCATACATGAAGAGCTGGCAGGACCCATCGGTGACATTGTACCACCACCTGGGGAGGGAGGCCCGGCATCTCCCCACTACCTGTGAGGCTCGGCAAAAGTCTGAAACACAAAGAAGAACCCATCAGGCTTAGCGGGGCAACCCCCGGCATGCAAGGTCATCTGCCTATGTGCGAGAGGAGGACCATGGTCTTCCAAATCCCCCAGAGGATAACCAGAGCCCTATGGTCCAGCCAGTTCTGAGACAGGACAGAAGGGTCCAGCACACCCACCAGGTATTTTCCTTCTATGGCTGCCCCAAAAGGCTTGCAGTGCCTCAGGTGCCCCATGGCTGCTCTGGGAGACATCTGCCTTGGCTGTAGCTGACTTTAGATGCAGACCCATTGCAGATGACCCTGTCCTGTCACCTCTCTGGATGATTCTGCCCCTTTGCAGCCTTCCTCAATTAGGTCCATATCAGATCCTGCCTGCCCCTGAACACATGTGTAAGAACACCTTTCTCTCTACAGAATCAATCTCCCCATACCGTTAGTGGGTTCAGTCTGTGTGCTGTCCCCCTTTATGCTGTGGCATAAGTCCTAATAAAGTTTCTTTCAGATGACGTCTTTGGGTTGGGGATTTAACTCAGTGGTCAGAGTGCTTGGCTCGAAAGCACAAGGCCCTGAGTTTGATCCCCAGCACCAACAAAAAAAACAACAACAACAGATGACGTCTTTGCCTAGTTGTGACGTCTATCTTGAGTAGATCATGCAGAACTGGTACACTAAGAGCTGGTAACACTAAGGGCAGCCACAGGAGAATGGAGAGTAATGAAGATGACCAGGAGCTGCCATCCCTGATGGCTGAGGAGTTCCCCACTCCTGTCAGTGGCTGCTGGCTCTGAGTCACAAGGAAGGCTGCTAACACTGAAAGAGCTGATAACTGCTGGCATTCAATCCTCAAAGCTGGTAATATGAATAAAGTTACACTTTACCAGCCAGGTGTGGCGGTGCATGCCTGTAATCCCAGCACTCAGGAGGCTGAGGCAGGAGGATAGCTGTGAGTTCGAGGCCAGCCTGGGCTACATAATGAGTTCAAGGCTGGCCTGAACTACAGAGTGAGACCCTCAAAAAAAAAGTTATACTTTATCAAGTCCAGATTTCTACATGAATTGAACAAAAACCCTCAGCCAACTGGGAACATCTCAGAAGTCCATGTACTGTATCGACCCTCTCCTTTAGAGGGCCCAGAAGAGGACAGACAATAGTGACCAATGTCATCCTGCTCAAGAACCACACCTGTCCCTGATTTCCATTTTACAAGTGGATGAGAATCCACAAGAGCTGCAGACAGTTCCTCTGTGAGCTGTTACCAAAGCCTATGTCTGCTTGGGGATTCCTTCCTTGTACAGGAAAGAAACATGTCATCCAGCTGCACAGAGTGGTTCTGTCCACATTTCCCATCAAAGACACATGCAACTAGTATAAACGCCTGACTTCCAAAGGCCCACACAGACCCCAGGACTCTTCTGGATGCTGCTCCATCCAACCAAGCCAGCGAGCGCTAAGCACTGCGATGTCAAAGCTGGAGAAGAGCGGTCGGGAGGGAAGGTCGCTGTCAATGCGCCCAGCACCCTGCAAATGCCCCTTTCCCAAACTTTCTGTCCCTGCCCACCTGGCAGGCCACATTTGGAATATGTCCCAAATTACAAGCACCCCAGAAACAGATTTCTGCACTCTAGTTCTCCCACCCCTGCAGGCAATGCAGAACTTTGGATGGTTCCTACCTGAGCACCAGAGATGGACCTGGATTTCAAGAAGTCCCCAAATCTGGCCTGCTCTAATCACAGGGGAACAATGTTGTAAAGTGCAGATACATTTCTATGGAAAAGGCCAGAGGCTGGCCTCTCACCTTGGAAAGGACAGGTAACAAGCCTGTGGGAATGGCCATTCTCCTGGAGGATTCCAAGGACTGAAAGCCTCTGAAAGGGAACAACCAGACCTGGGACCCCTCATCTGCCCTCGCACCCCAGCCCCCAGTGATCCCAGCCTGCACAGGGTGCTAGGTAAGCAGGATTCAAATACCAGTATCTCAGAGCTACATGCTTGCTAATAGGTTTTCCTTACTCCTGTTTTCATGTCTGTTAGGTTTACTTTACCAAGTGGGGGTAATCTGTTGTGTCTCCCAAAATAGTCACAGCCATGGGCCTGAAACCAGATGTTTTTCAAATCACCAATCTACGGATGAAAAAGGTTGCTACTGTGCAAAATAAGCAAACGCCCCCTCTTCGGGGGTTCCTGGCACACGCCCGTACATCCCACATAACTTGCACAGCAAAAAAGGGGTATTTTAATGTAGGAAGTTCTGAAAGCAACTATCCATTAAATCACCACTTTAAAAATTCCTTATCTGAATGTTTCATATGAATTAAATCATACATGTCCAGAAAAGGCAAGCCAACTGAAACAGGAAGTGGATTAGGGGTTGTGGGATGCTGGGGGCAGTGGAGGGCGGGGACAGCAAGTGTCAGCAAAGGGACATGAGGATCTTTGGGGGACCATGGAAATTTTCTAAAATTGGACTGTGATAATAGCTGCACAGTCTTGAAAAATGTACTAAAAATCCTTGGATTATATACTTTTTTTGTGTTTGTTTGAGACAGTGTCACACTCTATAATTCATGCCAGCCTTGAACTCACTGTATCCCAGGCTGGCCTCTAACTTGCGGCAATCCTCCTGTCTCAGCCTCCAGAGTGCTGGGATTACAGGCTGCGCCATCACACCTGGCCCTTGGATTAAATACTTAAGATTAGTGTGTGTGTGTGTGTGTGTGTGTGTGTGTGTGTGTGTGTGTGTGTTTTAGACAATGTCTTACAATACTGTTGCCTGGGCTGTCTTTGAACTCACAGTACTCCTGCCTTAGCCTCCTAAGAAGCTAGGATTACAAGCGTGTGCCACTGTACCCAGCTCAAAGTATGCAAATTATTTGGGGAGGATACTGGGGATCAAACTCAGGCCTTTGAGCTTGCTAGGCAAGTGCTCTACCACTAAGCTAAATCACCAACTCCTACAGTATGTAGATTTTTTAAAAAACATAGGGGTTGGGTATAGTGTCATGCACCATAGTCCAAGCTACCAGGAAGGTTGAGGCAGGAGGATCATTTGAGGCCATGAGTTCAAGGCCAGCCTGGGTAATGTGGCAGGACTTGGCACCTTCTGCTTATAATAAATCAGTCAGAACCAGCTCGTGTATACCTGCAGCAGGTACTTTTGACAATGTGCTAAAGGTCACAAAACACACAATCAACAGACCCAGAGAAAACATGCAGAACAGAATCCCCCAGTGTATGATTTAGCCAACCCACACGGCTCTTAAACTCCAGAGGCAACACTGCTACCAACATGACAAGATCAGAGCCAGGGACATAGCTCGGTGGTAGAGTACGTGCAGAGTATGCACATGAGACCCCCACCAAAAAAAACCTGAGATCAAAAGGCGCACAGTGGTGGTGCTCACCTGTAAGCCCAGCACTGGGGAGGCTGAGGTAGGAGGATTGTCATGAGTTTGAGGCCTCGGGTACATATACATAGTGAGTGAAAACCCAAATAAACAAAAAAGGAGGACTTAGAGGAACCAATTTGTTCCCAAACATTCAGGTAGGAGCACTACTGGCTACAGAGGCATAATTAGCCTGTCTGATGTCCTGACGTGCTGAAAGCCATGGTGGTCACTCTGACTTATGTCCTTGCTCCCTGAGCAGTTTCTGGTACAACTTCTAATAAAAAAGGAGGAACTGTGCACATTCTACCAGGAACTGGTAGTCTAAATGGGACTTGTGGCCAGGAGTGGTGCCGTATGCCTGTAATCCCAACACTTGGGAGGCTAAGGCAAGAGGATTGCTTTGAGTTTGAGGTTCGCCTGGGCTACGTAGTGAGTTCAAGGCCAGCCTGAATTACAGAGCAGGACTCTGTCTCAACAAACAAACAAACAAAACCCCAATAAATAAATAAAATAAATGAGTTCCTGGACTAACTGGTTCAAATTAGGTTCATTTCCACTAACTTTAACCTCCCTTCACTCCTCACTGCTATGGACTCCTTTGCATATGGAAGGAAGTTCCTCCTGCACTGGACAGGAGTATCCTTTTATCACATGATTCCCACTTAACTTGCTTTTAAGCACGCATGACCCTTTCTTCCAGTTTGTTCAGTCTGCCTGTTTGCTTTAAAGGAGGCAGTGTTCCTTCAGGGAAGTCTTCATTTCTACTGCAAATAACACCATGCATTTTCTCTTTCACTGCTCTCTGAAAAGCTTTTAGAAAAGACAGAAATGTTTTGATATTTAAGATGGCTTCCAGGACACCAGATGTGTGGTGGCACACATCTGTAGTCCCAGCACTGAGGATGCTGAGGCAGGAGAGGGAGGTCAGCCTGCACAACTTAAGGAGACCTTCTTTCAAAAAACTAGAAAGGGCTCCTTACTCCTTACATAGCTCAACACTTGCCTAGCATGCACAGCGCCCTGGCATCAATCCCCAGCACTGCAAAAAAAAAGATGGCTTCCACGATTTGTTATCTTCCTCAATTTTTTTAAGGATCTGACTGCTGGGATCTGAATTCATACTGATCTTATTCAGGGAGCCAGATGTTAAACCAACAGACAGGAAGAGCTATAACATCAACAGGCTGTGGGAAAAACACAGAACTGAGTTGCCTAAAAGTCAAAACATTCCTCAAGGACTGTATCACCATCTGAGGGCTCACCAGGGCCAATTCCCTTCTTTAGAGGTCTCTGCAAGGCCTGTGTTTTCAGTCACACTTAATGACAGGGTCACTGACAGCAACATACCAAAAGCACTGGCCAAGTCTAGGGGAATTTGGTGGGGGGGACCTCCAGGGGATTGAATCTAAGGCCTTTGCATTGAGCTACATCCTCAGTCTTTTTTTAAATTTTGAGACAGGGTCTCGATAAGTTGCTAAGTGGCTAACCTTCAGCTTAAACTTATAATCCTCCTGCCTCAGCCTCCCAGACCAAGGCCGGGAGAATTTGGTTGGACACTTTTTTTTGGAGACAGGATCTCACTATGTAGAAGGCACCATGTAGCCCAGGTTGGCCTTGAACTTGCGGAGATCCTCCTGCCTCAGCCTCCCAAGTGCTGGTGGGTATGTACCACCAGGTGCCTCTGTCAAATTCTCTAACATTTTAAAGGACTAGGCCAGGGATGGTGGCACATGCCTGTAATTCCAGCACTCAGAGGCTGAGGCAGGAAGGAGTTTGAGGCCAGCCTGGGCTATATAGTGAGTTTAAAGCCAGTTTGAACTACATAGTGAGACCCTGTCTCAAAACTAAATAAATATAAAAAATAATTAAAACCCCATTGGCTGTATTTATTTAATGTACTTTGAATTAAACCATTAGAAATACTGAGGATTAAAGCATCTAATTTCTTTAAAAAGCAAATAGTGCTTATGAGATTCTTATAATTTACGACATGAAGCAAGCATCATCATTATACTTTTCAGCTACCATCATTTTATATTTTTTTTTAAGAGGGAATAACAAATTTGTCAGGCAGAATTTAAAGTACACACTCAAAGAAAATAGAGTGCAGCCCTCAAGAGAGGCACATGACACTGTAGTCTGAAGCTGGGGATATTTATGTGTTTTATGGGTTGGAAATCTAGGGAATTTGTGAATCTATAGGAAGTTCCATATTGGTCTTTTTTTTTTTTTTCTCATATCACAAAATTGCTCTGAGAGTCACTGTACAGCAGCACAGATTTCTGCAGGCATTACTTCCTCTAGGCCATACCAGAAATCACAAGCACCTTCCTGATTTCTGAGCAGCCATCTTGAAGTCCCTCTGGCCACAAGTCAACAGCTTCTGAAACGCCGGCGGCACCAATGTCCCCACAGCTGGCTACTTCTACCGCTCCATTTATGCTGACTGGAATTTCACTTCCACAGTCTTTACCTTTCCTCTTGCTTTACTTTTGTCGTTTTGGCCATTTTCCCCTATTATTCACTTTTGTTACCTGTGGCATAGTGACACAGAAGTAACACAATTCCATGCTCCGCGGTGGTACAAACGTACTGCGGGATGCACCGTCAAGCAAGTGTCCTCAGCGCCCAGCTCCCTGTGCGCACGCGTAGCCCATGCGCCCGGGACTGACGGCTGCAGCAGAAACCTCACTACGGAGCCACAGCCCATAAGCTGTGATGTCTGAAACGTGAACTCTGTCGTTGGGGTTTCTTCTATGAAACTGGGAACTGAAGTTCATGCATTACAACACTTGCGCCTTTTTTATAGGCTCTGTGGGTTACATGGTCTCTGTTCTGACTACTCTGCTGTCACAGGCTGAAAGCTACCTCGCACATAAATGAATGGCTATGGCTATGTTCTGATAAATCTTTTATTCACACACAATAAAATTTATTTTCACATTTCATGAAACATTCTTCTTTGGATTTTTTCCAACCATTCAAAGCTGTAAAAACTGTTCATCAGCCAGGTGTGGTGTCGCACACCTGCAATCTCAGAATTTTTGAGGCCGAGGCAAGAGAATTGCTACGTGTTGGAGGCCAGCCTGAGGTGCAAAGGAAGGCAGAAGCAGTCAGCCTGCCACAAAACAAACAAAAAAATCTCCTGTACTTTGGATGGGTGTCACGGCACATACCTGTAATCTCAGCTGTCTGGGGAGACTGAGGTGGGAGGATCTCAAATTCAACACCAGCCTAGGCAATTTAGCACGACACAGTGACCAAAAAAAAAAAAAAATCAATCTATCTATCTACCTACCTATCATCTATTTATCTGGTTTTTTGAGACAGAGTCTCACTATGTAGTTCAGGCTGGCCTCGAATTGGGAATGATCATCATGCCTCAACCTCCCAAATGCTGGGGTTACAGGTGTGTGCCACCATGCTTGGCTGCAAAATTTTTTTAAAAAGGGTTTTTTTTAACGGTACCAAAAGTTTTATTAAAGGTAGGAAAAGAAACAGGTCCCGCAGAGCAAGTTTGAGCCAAGTGAAAGTAGGGAAAGAAGTACATCCTAGAGCATGAGGGTAGGCCAAAATGCAAGCGCTAACACAGTGACCCAAAATAAAAAATTTTTTAAAAGGGTTGGGGATGTAGGTCAGCGAGGTTTAACCTCTGGTATCCCAAAACAAAACTTAGCTCCCAGGGCATATATAGGGGTCACTGCAAGCTGCAGTTTGCCAATCTCTCTCTTTTTCTGGTTTTGTTTTTTGAGACAAGGTCTCATTCTGTAATTCAGACTGGGCTTGAACTCACAGGGTTCCTCCTGCCCTAGCTTCACAAGTGCTGGGATTACAGGCATGCACCACTACACCTAGCTGCCAATCCCTTCTTTAGAGAATGTTTGTACAATCATTGTGTTCAGATTTTCTTAACTGCCACCCTGGAAGCTGCCAAGTCTCATATGTGGGGTCAGAACCTGCAATACAGCCAAAGTTGATGTATATTTTATAATCAGCCATCTTTATGACAATCTATAAAGTCACCTGTCTGGTTAAATGGATAGGCTATACATATTTGAGTGCTTCTGTTTCTAGAACAGAAAGCTACTTACTATGAACCCATCTCTAGGTTAGGGGTCTGGAAGGTGTCATTATTGGGACAAGTAATTCAGAAACTTTAAAATAATCCCTAGGTGTTTATGAACAAAGAACATTTACAATGACAAACCCAACTTAAATTATACGGTCATAAAACTGTGACATTTCAGATATAAAATATTTACACACAACAGTTTACATTTCAGGGGTTGGGGATTTAGTCAGTGGTAGAGTGCTTGCCTAGCAAGAGCAAGGCCCTGAGTTCAATCCCCAGCAGACTCCCCAAAAAAGAAAAGTTTATATTTCATAAACTACCAGCACAATGCAAACCACCATGCCATGCCTACTCACTGTCAATTCACATTCATCACTAAAACAGGACTATAAATTCTACTGTGACCAAAGTCCATAGCCAGACCAGCAGCCCTGGAACAAGTAGACAGGAAATAACCCAGAACCACTGCTGTTACCTCACATCCAGGGGTTCTTACTCTTTTGCCAACCAAGGATCATTTTCTGAAATTGATAAAAGCGAATGGGCCCTTGAGTAGTTTTCTCAATCTTTTTTATTATCAGCCCCAAGAAGTGTCTTCACACATATTTTTCCTAATCACATCCTAAAATGTTAATACCACAAACTATGTATCTATTTAATCTATTTACACAGTGACCCTTTGAAAGGTTATATACTATTATAATATCTAATATTTTTCCCCTTTCTAAGAACATACTCTAAATTCTAAAAGACAAACCCTAAGGTATAGGGTTGGGGATTTAGCTCAGTGGTACAGTGCTTGCCTAGCAAGTGCAAGGCTCTGAGTTCGATCCCCAGCACCAAAACCCAAACCCAAACCAAAACAAACAAACAAAACCCAAAAAACCAAAACAGAACAAAATAAAACAAAACACTACGATATACAGGAACAAAATAATTGCATATAAATTTAAGGACCTCAAATTAAGAGAATTGTGAAGTCATGGACCCAGAACTCAGTAAAGGGTCTCGATGAGGCTGGGTGTGGTGGCGTTAGCCTGTAATAGAAACACTCTGGAAGGCAGAGGCAAGAGGACCACAAGGTCAAACTCAGCCTGGGCAACTGAGTGACTTAGATCCTGTCTCAAAATTAAAAAATAAAAATGGCTGGAGATATAGCTCAGTGTGAAGGCCCTGGGTTCAAACTGCAGCACCAGAAAAAAGAAAAAGAGGCGGGGAAAGGAAGGGAAAAGAGTAGAAAAGAGAAGAAAAACAAAGAGGAATCACTGTGAAGGCTGGGGGTACAGCATAGTGGTAGAGAGCTTGCCAAGCACAGGAGGTCCTGGGTTTGATCTCCAGCACCCAGAGGTGGAGCAGTTACATCTGTCTCAAACACAGCAAAGCAACATCTAAGTTCTAAAACTGCTTCCAAACTGCCGCACTGGTGCACGTGGACTGAGGTGGGAGGATCACTTGAGTCCAAGAGTTGAAGAACCAGCCTAGGCAACATATGGAGATCCTGTCTCAATAAATAAATATATTTTTAAAAAAGGTAGAAAAGCTGGACATGGTGGTGCACACCTGTAATCCTAGCACTCAGGAGGCTGAGGGAGGAGGATCACTGATGAGTTCAAGACGAGCCTGGACTACATAACAAGACACTGTCTCAATAAAACAAAAAACCGGGATTGGGGATTTAGCTCGGTGGTAGAGCACTTGCCTAGCAAGCACAAGGCCCTGAGTTTGATCCCCAGTCACCCAAAAAACAAAAAAATAAAGATGGAAAAATGACTTCAAATAATGAAAAATGTATTTCAGATAAACTTCAAAGAAGTTCAACTCCAAAGTTCCTGGGTCTCAGCACCCAAGTTACAACACTCCTTCATAGGAAGTTCTCAAAAAGATTTTTTTTTTGGAGACAGGGTCTCACTATGTAGTTCAGGCTGGCCTTGAACTCACTATGCAGTCTAGGCTGGCCTCAAACTCGTGATCCTCTTGTCTCAGCCTGCTGAGTGCTGGGATTACAGGCATGAGCCACCACACCTGGCAACAACCTGTAAAACCTACTTGTGATCAGGATTGCACAAGGAATCCATAATCCACATGCCAGTGCTTCCGGGGTCGTCTCTGAACTCTTCATTAGTCCTGTGCTCAGGAGGTCAAGCCCTCCTGGGGTTAATGAAGTTACTTCAGTGTGAACCCTGCAGGACCCCCCTCCCCACATGAATCACACATTACTCATCCCTTATTTGGCCTCCTCTGTTGGCCAGCAAACAGTTGCTTGGCTGCCTTGCCAACCATTTCAACACAATAGATGATTTGGGCCACAGGTACAGTGAGAAAGGGGGAGAGAGAGTGAAAGAGGAAGAACTTGCTTTCACCATCTGGGCCAAGATACAAAGTGCTGAGCAGGACAAAGGAATGTCTCTGATGGGAAGGGACCTCTCTCCCTCAGTGGATCTAAAGGCAAGGTCCTCATCATCCCGTAGGCACTGTCACCACGTAAGCCCCCAAAGCTTATGTTTTTAGTACTAAGTCCACGGAGCCTTCCTGTCCTCACTGCACATCACCAGATATGTTCACTTGTTCCTGTTTATTGTACTGTCTTCCTCTTAGCCTAAGGGATGATGGGGAGAGGGCGTGTCTGCTTTGTTCATGTCTGGGAGACCTGAAAAGAGTAGCGCCTGGCATTTGGCAGGTGCTCACTTATTTTTGTAGGCTTAATCAATAAATAACCATTTCAAACTGCTTTGCTTACAAGCAGGACAAGCACCTCTTCTACAAAGGACAAGAATTATGTTAAGAAACTACCTTGGACAACCTCCAGCTGATCTCCAACTAACTCCAGCAGCCCTTGAGCTCTCAATGTTGTCTTATGTTTGACCTAGGTCACAACTATCCACAGGAGTGACAGCTGGTAACACGCTAACTGGAAATGTGCTGGAAGGTCTGCCTTGTAATTAAGGGGATGGGGAAGCAGTAATTAACCCAAGAGGTTAATGGAAATTGAAGATTGTTTCCAAGTGCAGGGGAGGCCCTGGAATGAACATGGTTATGCTTAGCTCCAGTGGAAATTCCCAACTCTCAACAAAGAACCAGTCAAGTAAACAGAACACAAGCGCTGGTGCCCAAGGGCTGGCAAAAAGTTACTAGGGGAGGGGGTGGCAGAGGTGTTATTGGCAGCAGGAACTACACTTAACTGACTGCTCCTGAAGGAATTTCCAAGGTTCTACTCTGAACAAGAAAGAAGTTATCTGGCCTTGTGTTGAGCAAAACAATGTGTTTCAGAATCTGTCAGGTGTCAGGATTTATCTCCTAGTAAGGGAGAAGAAAAAAAAAATCACACATATATGCATCCACCTGATAAAGGCTATTTCCCTCCCTTACAGTGATAACCCACAAACACTCACTGCACAATTTATAAAAGCCTTTGGGCATTGTCCACCTCCTTTTACTACTAAGTGGAGCATATTCTTAAGAAGGGGAGCTACAACCCAAAGGCCTACAGATATAGAAAGAAGGCAAGTAACTGAAGCAAATATGATCACTACTGATTTGGGGGAGTGGGAATGTCCTTTTCAAAAGCAGCTCTCAGCTCTAGTCCATGAGTGCTATGCAGCAAGTCAGCTGCCACAAGCTCTTATACTTTTCAGGCAAAGCCACAAACCAATTTTTTTAAAACATATATAAAACAACTTAAAAACATATAAAACACCTTACTATACAAGTTACCTGAAGGCTGTGTGAGGCCTCCTGGGAGTGGCCAGTTTCCACTGCAGACTGGAATTGGACCTGAACACTAGAAACACCCAGCACAAGATCAGCTTTCGCCACCTGCCTGCAAGTTTGCAGCCAGGACACTTCCCCAGGCCTCCCCCACCAAGATCCTCACCAACATTGTCAATCTCAGATCACAAGTCGCTGATCCCAGAAGAGCAGCTCCAGACCACAGAGTTAACCCTTATCCCCCCAGAGCCTGTTCTGTCCCCATCACCACCCACCAATTCCTGGGCCCTCTGCCTCATGATCTACCTTCCCGAAAAATCACCTTTCTTCAATCTCTTCTCTCAACATTGTTGTCACCTTTCTCTAACCAGAACCCGACCTCTTGCTTCCAGACCATTCTCTCTCTACCCTCCTGAGCCCCCAGCTGGAGATCTCAGGTCCTCAGAGTTGACGGCTCACTGCCCACCTTGTGTATCTCCTCCATGATCTCCATCTGGATTCATTCCTCTCAATCTGCTCCCCCCCTTTTCTTTTTTCTTCAGGCTCCTCTCTGGATTCCTATATCCAGATGGATGATTCCTCTGGTCTCCTCTCCCAGTGACCCTTGTCCTTCCTACAACCCGTTCATCTTATGGTCACACCTAGACCTTGTCTCAGTAATAGCAGCCTCTTCAGACCCTCAGTTTCCTAACCTCCACTCACTATCCACTATATCCTGTCTTCCTGGTTCATTCCCTCTAGAACCTCAACTCCAACAACCTGTTGGCCCTACCACCTTTCCACTGACCTTCAACTGCCTCACGTCTTCACAAAGATTCAATTCCATGACCAACTATTCTTTGTAATCCCTCCCTTGTGCATATTCCTTTCTCCTGTCCCTCTTCACACACCAACTGCCGCACTTGTGCAGCTGTGTGTGCCAGGAGAAACACCTCAGTCTAGCAGATGACCTTGCCTTGTCAGAAAAGCAAACCAATGTGGTGGGGGTGCAAACTCAAAAGTGCCCCCTGTCTTAGATTAAGCTGTTCAAACAAACAGCACTTCAGATAAGGGAGGGCAGTAGTTCACCCAGCCAGACAGGAGTATTTCTGAAAGGTCAGTAGGTCCAGTGAGCCACAACAGAGTCAGGGGGGCCACCGCGAACAGAGTAGGCCTCTGCAGTCAGGCCTGGCTTTGTCAATTACCGTAATGCGACCTTCAACAAGGCCTGTGGTGTCACCACATCAGGTTGTTTCCAAGATTAAAAGATGCATTTGAGCTCAGAGTAAACTGTTACCAGATACATCCTCACATAAATTACTTCATCAGGAAAAGCATAGAAGGGCTGCCAATTCTGGTTCAACACCTGCAGTCCTGGTTCAGGATTTTCTAGTGCTGAGCCCCTCTGCATCGGCGCTGGCAAACCCCCCCCCACCGGCACAGGGAAATTAACCATTCTCTGGAAGTTACCAAATGGGATGACCTGGCACATCCTGCTTTCTCTCTCCTTCATCCAATATGCTGGCCTACAGAGCCCTCAGTCACCTGGCTCCTGCCCACTTCTCCCACCTCCCATTTTCCCCTCACTTTCTGCTCCAACCCTGGGGGTTCTGTCTTCCTTGAACACAACCAAGCCTTTTGTGGCCTCAAGGCCCTCATACGCCATTACCTCCAACGGGATACTGGTCCCCCATGGTCTCTGTGTGGTTGCTACCTCCTCATTCTTCATGCTAGGGCTCTCATGTCACCCACCCCACAAAGAAGTTTCCTGACCACGTGAGCCAAGCAGCTCCCATCATCCTGCTCCCATACTTTGCCCTATTCATTTACCTCTTGGTCATTTAATTATGTGCAAGTGCGCTTTGTTTAAATGTCCACTTAACTGCCACTCCCA
This sequence comes from Hystrix cristata, assembly GCA_004026905.1. NCBI lineage: Eukaryota > Metazoa > Chordata > Mammalia > Rodentia > Hystricidae > Hystrix > Hystrix cristata. Next base: position 42,997 of record PVJO010010995.1, read on the forward strand.
CCGGAATATAAACTCTATGAATCCAGGAACCTGGCTTGTCTGAGTCAACCAACTGCTATCACCAGAGCCAGTCCCTGACACACAGCAGGGACTCATTAGGTCTGCTGAATCAATGAAGTTTTCTTTCAAAAAACCTCTCTTCAAATCCAGCTGGTGCTTGTCTGAAGCAGGTAAGACTGTAACTACACTTGAAGAAGCCAACCCCAGATGCTGGGTGCCAACACTTTCACATCAAGTCGCGTGTGCCTTTGCACCCTGGCAAGGTTTCTTCATCCTTTTTCTTTTACTTCCTTTGAATATCACAGAAACTCCTTCTTCTTGGGCGCCTACTCTACAGCAACTGACTTAGAAAGGTTTCCCCAGGGGCTGGTGCATAGTACCCTACGAAGTGGCGAAAGGGGCTTGAGGCCAGAACTGTCACCAAGCCACACCCACCTGGCCTCGCTGAGCTTTCTTTGCCCAAGGAACCCTCCACTGCCAGGAAGAGTGCGAAGTTCAGCTCCTCACCCCCTCCATCCTCAGGAAGGGCCAGCACCACTGGTTCTTGGCAAATACCCCTCCTGTCCCCTCCCTCAGGGAAACATTCCTAACCCGTGCTCCTGAGCCCGCCGTTCACTCCCAAGGACCCTAAATCTCGCTCAAGGCTAAATCCCCACAGGCCCTGACGATCACCAGACCGCCCCCAACACCCCCTGCGACTCTCCCGCTCAGACCCCACTAGACACCCCCCAATCCTGCCCTTCCCGGCCTCTGCCATCCAGTCCTCCTTGGACACCCGCCCGGCCCTCACCGTGGATGCGTCGGTCTCCGTCGGTGGCCTCGGCCCCGGAGAAGAGCAACAACGCCAGCAGAGCAAGGAGAGCCCGGCCGCGCCACGGTCCACACTGCTGCGCCATGACTGTCCCCACCAGGACGCACCGGCCAGGAAGCCCGGAGCCGCCAGCCGGTGGGGTCTGGCGATCAGTTGCCGGAAGACCCTGGCCGCGCAGGCGTGCTGGAGACCAGCGAGCTCAGGTGCGGCCACCCGGGGAGGGTCCGTGCGGTGCCCAAGCCCCCGGAAGTCCCTTCTCGGACCTTCGAGGTGCGGACACTGCCTTCTCAGCGCGGGGCTTCAGGCTGCTCTTCACACACCCCTCAGCCTCCGGCAACACCCAGAGACTCGCCCCCGGCCCAGAGCCGCGTCACACCTCCCAGGCTCGGGGGACGCGTCAGCCAATGGCGGACGCTCGGAAGCGGCTAGACGGTGGCAGTTAAGCAGGGGGCTGGGCACACCTGGCGGGGCGGGGCGCAGAGGGCGCAGGCGCAGAGGGCGGGCACCTGAGGCCGCTTCCCCGCCCTCGGCGCACCTGGGTCCCCCCGGCCAGGCCGGGAAGAGGCGGGGCTTGCGTTGGCCCCGCCCCAGTAGAACGCGCCGGGGTGCAGGCGCAGGCGGGTTGTGAGATGAGTTTCCTGCCCCCTTGTAGGGGGCTTTGGCAGCGACGTCCGAGTGCCTTAGCTCTCGGCTGGGCCTCAGGGTAGGAGACACGTTTCTTGGAAACCTGTGGCTTTCTGCCCGCTTTGCTTTAGCCTTCCTTTGAGAGCAAGGGATTTAATCCTTCCTGAATTCAGCGTTTACTGAGTCCTGGCTCTGTGACGTGACGCTGGGGACCCAGCTGTGGTCACACCGGACTGGTCTCTGTCACCAGACAGGCGAGGCCCGGAGTAGTAATAGCGGAAGTATAGAGTGATTAGAGCTGCAATGGGGAAAACCTAAGGTTGAGTAATCAGAAGCTGGGACTGTGGAGAACCAGGGCGGGAGTCCAGACAGGTTCTGATCCAACCTGAGAGGGCCACTAGAGGGCTGCCTGGAGGAGGCGATGGACCCAGGGTTCCCAGCGCAGACGTGGAGACAGATACTTCACCAGACAGCCACGGGGAGGCGCGAGGGCTGCGATGCGGAAGCTCAGACTGAGAGCTCCGAGCCAGAGGGGTGGAAGTCCAGGGAGGTCCGGCTTGGGATCTGCGAGGGCTTACTGCAGGAGGTGCTGTATGAGCTGTCTCAAAGGGAGAGGGCTGGAAAGGAATGGAGAACAGTCAACGGGATAATTAAATTCCTTATTATTGAAAACAGTTGGGGGCTGAGGACTTAGCTCAGTGGTTAGAGTGATTGCCTTGGAAGCACAAGGCCCTGAGTTTGATTCTGGGCTACATAGTGAGTTCCACGCCAGGAAGAAAAAAAAAAAACTAACAAACAACAAACAAAAAAACAAAAAAACGGTGGGGAATGCATGACTGGTTGGGATGGAAAATAATATGAAATATTTGAATTAGATAGTGAAGGAATGGCTTGGCCGAGACAGTGGCTTTGATAACTGACGGCTAAGAAAGGGCAAGGGACAAATATTTCATGAATCAAAAACAGCAAATGCTAACAGCGTGGTGGTGCGTACCCATCCATGATCCCAGAACTCTGAGAGGCTGAAACCGGAGGATCACAAGTTCAAGCCCATCCTAGAAAATTTAGTGAGACTCTGCCCCAAAACGGGGGTGGGGTGGGGGTGGAGGGCTGTGCAAATCTCAGTGCAAAGGCCCTGGATTCAACATTCAACACCCAACACCTAAATAAATAAGGAACAGCAAGTGGGAAGGTCTGAATGTAGGAAAGACCTCAAGTGTGTTTGTTCCAGGAGCCAGGGCCACTCCCACTGTCCACCCTCACATTTGACATGATAGCAGGTGAAGACCCTTAGCCCAGTTACTGGCATGAGGCTTACCTTCCACAGTTAAGGGTTTTTTTTGTTTTGTTTTGTTTTGTTGGTGCTGGGATCAAACTCAGAGCCTATGTGCTTGCTAGGCAAGCTCTCTAACCTCCTGAGCTAAATCCCCAACCCCCAGTTAAGGGTTTCTGCTAGGTTTGATGCTCACCCTCTCATTTTAGTGGAGTCAGTGCTCTCACGGGGAACCCGGGTCTCTCCCAGCACTTGAACCCACCATCCCCTACAAAGTGGCAGGAGGGCAGGGGCCTCCCACTGGTTCACTCACTCAGCTTTTCATTCACCGTGTTCACTTGCAGCTCTCAGAGCGGGGTGCTATTGAAGATACTGAGGGATATACAACAGTAAACAAAGCAAAATGTCTGCTTGCCAGAACTCCCTGTCAACCGGGTAGAATTGGTACTTTTGACACTCGGAGTGGGCACTTTATTTAAACACCTTATCTCTACTAGAAAATTATTTTCAAAAATAAATACATACCAAAAAAAGAGGATAAACACATATCTCATGTGTTCAATCCCCAGTCCCTCAAAAATAAATAAAGAAAAAAATTACAATTTATAGATTTTTTTTTTATAACAGGGATTGAAGCTAGGCATGGTGGTACATGCCTGTAATCCCAGCACTCTGGGAGGCTGAGGCAGGATTGCCAAGAGTTCAAAGTCACCCTGAATTACACACTGTCAAAAAAAAAAAAAAAAAGATAGAATCCAGTGCCTTTGCCCTGAGCTACATCCCAGCCCTTTTTTTAATTGTAATTTTGAGATAGGGTCTTGCTTAGTCACTCAGTTGCCCAGCCTGGGATCAAATTTGTGATCCTCCTGCCTCAGCCTCCTAGAGTGCTGGGACTACAGGAGTATGCCACCATACTCAGCTTTAAAAAAATCTTCGTTGGCTTTATTTTTAATTCTAGAACTGGGCAAAATTTCATTCCATAAAAAGAATAAGCATTTCGATGAGCTGAGCAAAAGGGCTTAGTTTTATAGGCAGAGAAAGGCAGAAGAAAGCAGAAATTAATAGGGCAAAAAGTGGATTGGTCATTTCAAAATTACTTTCTTTGTTAGGTGGGGCAGGGAGATAGAACAATTGGAAAATGCAAATAATGCACAAAATCTGATTATATCTAGTTGCTTCTTTTGTATGAGGATTAACTCATTATTTCAGTTGAAACTATTTGGAAAATGTGACCACTATCTTTCTAATTGTGATTTCTCCAAAGATCAGATAAAGGTTCTCACGGTGATGGGGAACCACGTACCCAGCCCACCCCCAATTGGGTTTCCAGCCATGTTGTTGCAGCCCAGGGTAGGAGTTCAGGCCAAAACAGGGGCCTCCTTTAATTTTTATTCAACAAGAGTTACTACTCGATTTCAATAAAATATTTCATGTATGAATGAAAATGTACACCTAGCAAATAAAAACGTCACACTTCAAGCCAGGCATGGTGCACCCCTGTAATCCCAGCACTTGTAGGAGGCTGAGGCAGGAGGATCACAAGTCTGAGTCCAGTCTGGACAATTTAGGGAGACCTTGTCTCAAAACTAAAACAAGAACTGGAGATGTAGCTCAGTGTGAAGGCCTTGGATTCAATCTCTAGCAACACAAACGAAAAAGAGAGAGAGGAAAAAAAAAGTCAGTGGAAAAGCTCGGCATGGTGAGACACACCTATAATCCCAGCTATAGTATTTAGAAGGTTGAGACAGGAGGATCATAAATTCAAGACCAGGCTAGGCATGGTGGCAAACATCTGTAGTCCCAGTGCTCAGGAGGCTGAGGCAGGAGGATCTTCGTGAGGTCAAGGCCAGCCTGGGCTACACAGTGAGTTTGAAGCCAGCCTGGAATAAACAGGAAGACCTTGTCTCAAAAACTCTAATAATAATTATTATTATGATGTATTAATAATATTTAATACATCATAATAATAATTATTATTTCAAGACCAGCCTGCTCAATTTAGTGAGACCCTCTCTCAAAATTAAATTTAAAATTAAGGGGGTTGGGGATTTAGTTCAGTGGTGGAGCGCTTACCTAGCACACACAAAGTCCTGAGTTTAATCCCCGGCATCCAAAATAAATAAATAAATGAAAAAAATCAAATTTAAAATTAAAAAAATTAAATTTAAATTTAAACCGGGTTGGGGTTGGGAATTTAGCTTAGTGGTACAGTGCTTGCCTAGCAAGCACAAGGCCCTGAGTTCAATCCCCAGCATCCCCCCACAAAATTAAACCAGATGTGGCAGAGCACGCCTGCAATCCCAGCACTCAGGAGGCTGAGGCAGAAGGATCACTGTGAGTTTAAGGCCAGTCTGTACTACAGAGTGAGACCCTGTCTGGAAAAAACAAAACAAACCAAAATGTAACCTCACAGTCACTCTGTTTCTCCTGTGCAAGTGAATAAATCAGTGGATGAATGAATGGGTAGATGGGTGGGTGAGGGAGTGAATAAACCACCCGGCAAAAGAATGATGGTTCAGGAGCCAGGGATGGCGGTGCACTCCTGTAATCCCAACACTCTGGGAGACTGAGGCAGGAGGATCGCAATTTTATTTTATTTTATTTTATTTTTGGTGCTGGGGATGGAACGCAGGGCCTTGTGCTTGCGAGGCAAGCACTCTAATCACTGAGCTAAATTCCCAGCCCCAGGATAGCAGTTTTAAACCCAGCCTTGGCAATTTATCAGTTTAGCTGAGACCCTGTCTCAAAATAAAAAAGGAGTGGGGGCGTAACCCAGTGCGAAGGCCTTGAGTTCAATCCCCAGCAACACACACACACACACACACACACACACACACACACACACACACACGCAGACGGTTCGTGGCTGAGTGGTAGCACAGTGGTAGAGCGCTTGCTTAGCATATAGGGGCCCAGAGTTCCATCCCCAGGACGGGGTGGCGGGATGCCCAGAGTACTCCAGACTGGACCTCTCGCAGCCAAGGTGGCCAGGCCCCAGCACGGTCCCCCGTGACCGCCAGAGGGCGTGGACAGGCCAGGTCCTCCAGAGCCTCCCGGGACCCCGCCCCTGAGATACCGGCCGTGGCGGGGTGGGAGGGCTAGACGCCAGGACGGGCTCTCAGACCCTCCATTCCCGAAGCAGGCAGGACTGCGGGCTTCGGGCGGGTGCGGTGGCCTGGCGTCCACGCTGCAGGGGGGGACGGGGGCGCGGCCGCACCCCTCCCCGAGCGCGAGCCCCGCCCCGGCCCCGCCCCGGCCTGCCTTAGAAGCGCTGGGCTCGGCGCGAGGCACAGCGCGGGCCGCGTTGGCGATGGCAGCGCAGCGGCTGGGCAAGCGCGTGCTGAGCAAGCTGCAGTCCCCGTCGCGGGCCCGCGGGCCCGGGGGCAGCCCTGGGGGGCTGCAGAAGCGCCACGCGCGCGTCACCGTCAAGTACGACCGGCGGGAGCTGCAGCGGCGGCTGGACGTGGAGAAGTGGATCGACGGGCGCTTAGAGGAGCTGTACCGCGGCAGGGTGAGAGCCGGAGGGTCCGGGCTGGAGGGGCGGGTGGGGCCGGGACAAACCGGCCTGGGAGAGGCGGAGGCGGGTCCGGGCTGGATGCTGGTGCACATGCAGCCTCTTTTGCACAAGAGGACCGGCGCCCAGGGCAGGCGTGCATCATCCTGGTGATCTGTGTCCCAAGGCACAGGGTCACATACACACTTGCCTCTCCAGACACCAGGCGATCCCCCCCGGAAGGGTCGGGGTTAGAGTATGGGAGGTGGGGAGGCCCAGCCTCTACATCTAGAGGAAGGGTGAAGGGGGTGTGTTAAAGCCAAACAGACATGGTGACAGGGAGATAGGAGCCTAAGAGACGCACAGCAAAGGAAACAACAGTGTCCACAGATGTGCACGGTGACGGAAGTTACAGTCACTGACAGCCACAGCCACACACAAATTTAAAAGGACACAAGTTGTGGACATTTATGGGTCCATAAATGCCACAGTCACCAGAACACCCCAAGGGCACAATAGCACAGGCCACACAACACAACTACACTCACTGCAAGGTGACTCAAATTACAGCTGTTCGGAGATACACATCAGTCCAAGCTGTTGCAACACACAGACAAGACAAGCTCTGATAGCTTGCACGGGCCACAGAGCACTCTGGTTACACACAACCATCCGTTACCTTCTCAAGAAAAAGGTGCAGCTACCAGCAAACTCAATGACAGATGCCACAGCCAACCCCAGATATAAATCAACAGCAGTTACAGCTGCAGCAGGGCGCAAAAGGTGTGGGTGCGCACAATCGATCACAATGTGGTGGCAGCTGCGCTGCCCTTGGCACGAGAGAGCAGAAGCCACAGCTACATATATCCACCTGCAGGCCACAGGCAGACTTGGATGCTTTGTCACTTAGGTCTCTGCTGGAAGTCACACTTCCTGCAGCACATATGTGCCCAGGAACATAGCCGCAGGTACCTGGTGGACATAGCAGTACACACATACACAGACCCGAGTCCCGTGGAGCTGGTGGTGTTTTGAGACAGGGTTTCACTAAGTCATTCAGTTGCCCATGCTGGGCTCAAATTTGAGATCTTGTTGTCTCAGCCTCCCTTCTGAGCATGATGATGGCAAAAGCCCCCACAGTGACACAAGGTCCTTCTGTGCTCAGACATATATTTGGGCTCACACATGGTGAACAGGCAAATGCAGTTGATAGAGGTTGGTGGCATCTTCAGTGGGGACTAGAGGCGGCCCTGTGGGAAGTCATCCAGGGGCCATATGCCTCTGCCCCACAGCCGGCTCTGGACCCTTCGTGTCAGGCTCTGGCCAAGACTCAGCAGGCGTGTGACACATGTACAAACACTCCAGGGCTTGGCTCAACCCTCCTCACAGGCACTACCCCTCCCCCACCCCCACCAGAGAGCCGAACTGTGTCGGGGCAGACTGTAGTCACAGGGCTGTCTTGCTAGGACAGCTGGGTCCTGTCCCTGTCAGGGGTGCTGAGCCAGCTGTCTTCTGGGCCGCTGCCCCAAGAGGCTGAGCTCTGCCTGTCCCTGGTGTCTGCTCAGAGATCGTGACTCATCTCATCACCCACCTTGGGGGTCGTGGGTGGTCATCTGCCCCCACCTATCTGTCTGGACTTTGGCCCTGGAGCTGGCCCCCAGTCCTACCCACTTCCTGTCCCCTGGGGGAAGGGGCCCGCCCCAGCAGCCTCCCCTCCCCCGAACCTAGTGCTGAGACTTTTCCTTGAAAGGGCAGAAGCCAGCCCCTCTCCTGAGTCCAGAATCTGACATTCCAAGACTCGAACAGGCCTGTTTTTCCTGGTGGGAACTGCAGCCAAGGGGAGAGACCAGTGCCAACCCTAGGCTCCCGGAGCCCACGGGCCAGGCATCAGGCTGGTACAGGGCCCTGGCCTCCATCGACCCATATGCCACCCCTCCCCCCAGCACCCAGCTGTCCCGCCTTGGTGGTGCTGTCCCTGACTGCCACATTATTGCTCCAGAATCTGCCAGCTGGGCCCTGGGGCCCCTCCAGAGCCCTGGACAAAGGCCAGGGAGGAGGGGAAGGGACCCTGAACGGCCCTCTCTCCCTGTTGCAGGAGGCAGATATGCCCGATGAGGTCAACATTGATGAGCTGCTGGAGCTGGAGAGTGAAGAGGAGAGAAGTCGGAAAATCCAGGTAGATGGAGGAAGCCACCCCCAATCTTCCATTTTGCATTGCCTCAAAAGTAGCCAGAGTTAACATGTTTCATGAGTACTTACTGTGCACTAGACAGTGGCTCAGTTTTTTTTGTTTTTGTTTTTTTTTTTGGTGCCAGCGATTAAACTCAGGGCCTTGCACTTGCTAGGCAAGCACTCCAACCACAGAACTAAATGCCCAGCTTTCTTTACACTTAGTAATCTTCCTTTTATTTTATTTTATTTTTTTTGAGACAGGGTCTTGCTTCATAGCCCGGCCTTGAACTCACAGCAGTCCTCCTGCCTCAGCCTCATAGTGCTGAGATTACAGGCCTGCATCACCACACCCAGATACATTTAGTAACTCTTCTAATCCCCACAAAACCCTATAAAGTAGGCGCAGTTATTAGCTCCCCCCACCCCCCCAACAAGGAAAATGAGGCCCAGAGAGGTTGAATCATCTGCCAAGGGTCACACAGCTCAGCCAGAGCAGAGCTGCAATCCAAACCCAGGCAGTCTGGCTGCCAAGCCCTTTCATCCTTCCAGGGAAAGCACACGTGCGGCTTCCTCATGTGTGGACCTGGTGACTCAACCCTACCCGAGTCAGGTCCGTAAGGGCCACAGACTGTGTCCTTTCCTTGAAGTTGATGGGGTCTGACTTCCATTTCTCTTACCCCCTTTGAACTTTGTTGGAAAAGGGGAGAGCAGGGGTGGTGACACATGCCTATGATCCCAGCACTCTGAGGGGAGGCTGAGGCAGGAGGATCCCAAATTCAAGCCCACAGTGGGCAATTTAGTGACTTAGCAAGACCCTGTGTCAAAATATAAATAAAAAAGGCTGAGGATGTAGCTCAGTGCAAAGGCTTTAGGCTCAAAGGTTATTTCCCAGTACTTTGATAAGGAAGGAAAGAGGAAAGAGAGGGAAGAAGGGGAGGTGGGGAGGGCTGGAAGGGTCTAGGTAGTAATCATTTACTGTTTTCTTGGGGGGTGTAGGGGCTCCTGACGTCATGCACGGACCCCACAGAGGTGAGTTTCTCCACCCCCATGGAGGAGGAGGGAGGCTGGCCATAGCCCACACAGCACTTTTCTGCTCTCCAGTGATGTCCTTTGTCTTCCTCCCTCCTCCTCCTTTTCTCCCCATCTGCTGAGGGCTCTGTGAGGAGCTCCCTCTGAGCTGCTTCCCCATCTGGCCCTGTGTCTGCCTCTCCCTCACCCCCTATCACTGCCTCCACCACTGGGCTCCCTGCCCCACCTCTTGGGGGGCCCCATCCTCCAGCCCTGAAGCTGGGCCACCCAGCCCCTCCCACTTCCTTCCCTGCTTTAAAAGGGAAAAATATTCATGTTTCTGCAACTAGCCCTAGGCTGCCTGAGGGACAAACGTCACTGTGTGTCAGTTTGCCCTGGAGCCATCTCAGGCCTCTCTGGGGACCCGCCTGGTCATCTCTTGGCTGGAGAAACATCTTCCTGTGTCCCTGTGAGATATATCTCTACATATCTCTCTCTCCTTTTTTAAAGTTTTTTTGAGACAGGGTCTCACTGTGTAGTTCAGGCTAGCCTCAAACTCTAGGCAATCTTCCTGCCTCAGCCTCCAGAGTGCTGGGATCACAGGCGTGTACCGCCAGACCCAGCATCCATCTCTCTTTAAGTATGTCTCTTTTTCCACTTTGCTTTCTTGTTCTCCCCCAATCCCTCCCTAACTCCACATCCCACCCTATGACCCCAAAGCAGCAGGAAGAGGGGGGCAGAGGTCCAGGGGAGCCCCCCTCCCTGTGTTCTTAGCACCCACCCCATCCTCAGGACTTCGTCCAGGAGCTGCTGGCTAAGCTGCGGGGCCTCCACAAGCAGCCAGGCCTCCATCAGCCCAGCCCCTCCGATGCCGATGCCGGCAGCCTGAGCCCCCGACAGGACCGCGCCCGGACGGCACCCCCCTGACCGCCGTGGCCTCTGTGACCCTCGGTGCTCCCCAGCCCCTGGTCTGTGTGTACATTGTATTTAATGGTCTGTAACAGTGACCTGCGTGCCTGGTTTTCCTGTCCACAGTCACCCGGGGCCCTGAGCCCCCAGCCGCCCTCTCCTGCATTTCCAACAGATGGAGAAGCACTCCTCCTCCCCCTCCCCATCTCCCTCTTCCTCCCTCCTCCTCCTCCTCCTCCCCCCTCCTCTTCTCCCTCCTCCTCCTCCTCCTCCTCCACCGGCAAGAGCGTGAGAACTGCCCTGCTGACCCAGCAGAGCCACCTCCGGATGGGACTCACATCCTGTCCCCTTCCCCTGACTGGGTCTGGGTCCCTGGGCCAGGGGCAACACACACCACCCAGTGTGGCCCAGGTCACCGCGACACCGGTGCTCACACAGCAAACATGAAGTTATCGCCGCCATTATGTCCTTGGTGTGGCTGTTGGAATTGAGGCCACGAACAGGGGTGCAGAAAGCAGCATTGTGAAGCTTGCACCCTGGCGGAGAGAAAGGGTCACACGGAGGACTCAGGCGGGTGTGCTGGACAGCACAAGGGACTTGGGAGGCGCCAGGAGCCCTTCCCCCTGGGGTGGTGAAGAACTCCAGGAGGGCTCCCTGAAGGAAGCCACGTGAGGCAGGGCTCTGGAGGACACTTTGAGATTTGGGTTCAATGGGTGCCACCCATGTCTGGGGACTCAGAACTTGGGGGTAGAGGGATTGACCTGGGACAGAGCCACAGAAAATACCAGATATTGGCAGGAACTTCCTCTAATTAGGGTGGACATGGGCAGTGTCCCCCAAGCTGGGTCAGGGAGGGGTTATACTCAGCAGAGGTTAAGTAATCCTTCCCAGGTAGGGCTTGGGGCGACCTGGAGGGGAGCTGGGCTCAGAAGCAGGCAGCAACTGCTTAGCACATTTTAACAACAGGTTCAGGTGCCCCGGGGCCCCAGCAGCACAGTCTGGGAAGGGGCTATAGGCCGCTCCATCTGCCCATTGAGGTCCCCCAGCAACCCCACCTGGATCAGTGCCCTGAGCCAGGCAGGAAGGGAAGAGAACACAAGGGGGGCCTGCCAGGCCTAGCAGAAGGTGGCCTCATTCCTGTGCAGAGTGAGTCACTCACTGTCTCCCATCACCTGGGGCCATGTCCCAGAACTCTAACTTGGCCAGGAACCTCTACTTCCCTCTCCCAGAACCTGGTTTTGGTTCCTCCTTACAGTGAGGGCAGCAGTGTGCTCAAGACCAGATCCTAAAGTCCCAGGAATGCAGTGCATGGGGGGCCTCTGGAAAACAGGCACTTCACAGATGAGGAAACTGAGGCCTGCCGCAGCAATATGCCTGCTCTAAGTCACACAGCTGGGAAAGGGTGGTGCTGGGCTTCAGTCCCAGACATCATGACTTGAGAGCCCAGCTATGTAACTCCCACAAGATGGTGCCCCATAAACACCAAAGCAGAGCTTATTTTTAGTGGCGTGAGCAGATTGGCTAATTCATACTGAGGTGTTAGTGACTGCTCAAAGCCCTTGAAGATATCTTTTCTAAAGACTTTGCTGAGAACAAGGCTATAGCAAAAGGGTTGGGAAGCAGCATACCATAATGGTCAAGAGCATAGCTGGCCAGCACTCAGGAGGCAGAGGCAGGAGGATCACCACAGGTTTGAGGTCAGTCTGGGCTACATAGTGAGTTAAGCCCAGCCGGAGCTATATAGTGAGACCATGTCTTGAAAAAAAGAAAAGACGGTCTCCGTCATTTCTGTCTGGATTCAGATTATTACTCCCTAGCTGTGTGATCTTTTTTTTTTCTGGGGTGGGGGGAATGTCAGGGATCTAATTCAGGGCCTTGCACTTGCAAGGCAAGGACTCTACCCACTGAACTAAATCCCCAGGCCCCAAGCTGTGTGATCTTGAGCGAGTGGCTTGCCTCTAATCAGTGTCCACACCTGTAACGTGAAGATGATTGGAATTGTCCCTGCCTGACGGAGGGCTGAGGTTTAAAGGCATATGGCACAGACCAGGGGCAGCAGACACCAAGCCTTCTCATCAACCTTATCTGTGCTAGGAGGGGTCAGCCCTCCTCCCGCACCATCCCTGGCCCGCAAGATGTCCCTTTGCATCCCTGAGGTGGAAAAGGCCCGGGAGGACAGGCGGACGTGCCCTGCCGCCCACACCCTGGCCGCGCACTCCAGCGCTGCCTCCTCCCACAGCTGTGGTCTGCGACTCACACGGCAGCCAGTGACGCTTGTCGCACTCCTCCTCCCACCATCTCCCTCCACCGCCCTCCCTGTTCCTCTTCCCTCCAGAGGTCACGGTCGTTATGCATTTCTTGGCATGATTCCAGCATCTACAAACCCCAGCGAGTGAGCAGAATCTGTGTTCTATCCCCCCTTTCGGTGACACATGGCAGAGTCTACACTTTGCCTTCCCCCCCCACACTGGGGACTAAACCCAGGGCCACTTACTGAGCTAAATCTCCAGCTGTTTTTAATTTTTCTTTCCCCCGGGTGGTGGGGATTGAACTCAGGGCGTTGCGCTTTTGCAAACACCTAGGCACGTGTTCTACCACTGAACTAAGTCCCAATTTCACAACCCACCTTGGAGGTGGTCGTGTTCCCACCTCCATATCCTCCCCAGTCCTCAGAAAAAAAGCAACACTCTGCCCTGGTCGCCTGTTTCCCTCCCTCTGGCCCTGTCCCCACACCCCCGGGGGCCCCCTGGAGGACCCGAGGTCACGCTTTCCCTTCCTGGAGCGCTCGGATTATCATCCTCGCCGGCACTCAGATGTCAGTCTCTAAGCACCGCCTTGAGTACCGGATCCTTGTGTTCTAGCGTCTAGAACAGCGCCGAGCTCGCAGGAGGCATCTGGGTCGTGGCAGCGCCCCCTGGTGGCCGCGTTTCACGGACGGCGCCTTCCTCGGGCAGGCAGGCTCGAGCCTCTGCGCCCTCTCCTGGCTGCGTGAGCTGGTTTTAAACGACTCCCCCGCGACGAGCTAGTGCAGATCGCTCTCAGCGGAGTCAGTGGACTTTTAATCCAGCAGCAGGCGCAGGCAGCATGCTGCAGAGCACTCGTCCTTACCTCCCCTCAACGCCAGAGGCTTTGTTGAGCAGGACGAGAAGGGCTACAGCTGGACTTTCGCTGCCGATGTGATTGCGACTCACATGTGATTAAAATGCCTCCGACGTACTTCGTGCTCCAATAATAAAGAGGGAGGAAGGCTCTTAGCAAAGGGTTTATCGTGGTTGTCACGTTGCTGACACTGCAGAAATCAACAGAAACATAATATTTAAAAATTTCAAACAATTTTTGGCGGTCCTCAGGAGCGAATGAAGTAAACTCAACTACATTCCCTGCCTCCTCCTCCCCCTCTTCTTCTTCTTCTTCCTCTTCTTCTTTTCTTCTCTTTCTTTCTTTTTTTCTTTCTTTCTTTCTTCCTTCCTTCCTTCCTTCCTTCCTTCCTTCCTTCCTTCCTTCCTTCCTTCCTTTCTTTCTTTCTTTCTTTCTTTCTTTCTTTCTTTCTTTCTTTCTTTCTTTCTTTCTTTCTTTCTTTCTTTCTTTCTTTTTCTTTCCTTTTATTATTTTGAGACAAGCGCTCCCTATGATGCTAAGTTGCCCAAGCTAGGCTTTAATTTGTGACCCTCCTGCCTCAGCCTCCTGTTTCAGAAACTTCCTGTTCACAGATGGCTGTCTTCTTACTATGCCCTCACGTGTCAGAAGGAACAAAGGAGCTCTCCGGGACTTTTTTTTTTTTTTTGAGAAAGGGTCTCTCTATGTAGCTCAGGCTGGCCTTGAATTTGAAGCAATCCTCCTGCTCAGCCTCCCCAAGTGCTGGGATTACAGGCGTGCACCACCACGCCTGGCTTCTTTTTATTTTTTCAGTGCTTAGCATACACCATACCCAGGGCCTGGTGTATGCTAAGCGAGTGCTCTAACCCTTGAGCTACCCCCCACAAGTCCTAGCTGCACGGGCCCAGGCTTTCTTCCCTTTCCTCCCAAGCCTCAGTCACACTCCCTAGTCCCCCACTCTGTCTGGGGCTGGTCCCCTTCATCTTCCCAGCCAGAGCAGGAGTGCATCCATGGTTCTCTTCCTGACCGCCAGCTGCTCACTGCACGCTTCAGGCTCCTAGACGTCCAGGGTCACACCTTGCGCTGCCCCCCAGACCCAGCCAGCAGCACCTGACTCACATCTCACACAGGGGAACTTCCTTGCACCCTGAAAATGGCTTCACCCCTGGATGGCACCTTTGTCCCTCCACCCACTCAGGCTGAAGACCCCGAGTCCTCCTGGACACTGCAAAGACTCCTTCATGTTCTATAAATTCTCGATCCACAAATCCTATGTGCTCTGCTGAGGCAGGCAGAATAATGGCTCCCAGAGACAGCAGCTCCTTTCCCAGGAAAGTTGTGCCCTGAGCGACACCTTCAGGCCCTTATATTTGGGGGTGGCATGTGGTGGGAGTGCCTGTTCCACTGGTTGCTTGCATTAGGCTCATAAAACCATTAGCCCAAGAGTGGCCCTAGAGCAGCTGTTCACAGCTGGCCATCTGTCACAGGGATCTGAGCCAGGGAGGATTGCAATGAGTATTTACCACATGCTAAAATGCATCAGGTGCTGTTCTAAGTGTTTGACTGCCAGCATCTATCTGTACCACAAACCAGAAAGGCTGAAATGGTTGTTCCCATTTTACAGAGGTGAATACTGAAGGACCATCAAGATTCAGGAAACTCTAGCCAAGCCCGCTGGGAACCCTGGCAGCCTGCCTGCTGAGCCCTGGCCTGTGTTCAACTTTGTACCCTGCCTACCCTCCCGGAGTATGAGAACCACCATTTCAACTACACTTCTTTTTCTTTTGTTTCTTTTCCTTGTGTGTGTGTGGTGCTGGGGATTGAACCTAAGGCCTCACACATGCTAGGCAAGTGCTCTACTGGTGAACTACAGCCCGAGTCCTTTAAAAATTTCTCCAAAAGTTGGAGATTTAGCTCAGTGGTTAGAGTGCTTGCCTAGCAAGCGCAAGATTGAGTTTGATCCCTGGCACTAAAAAAAAAAAAATTCTCCAACAAATTAAAAAAAATAATAATAAATAAAATAAAATTTCTCCAAAAAAATAAAAAAAGGGCTAGGGATTTAGCTCAGTGGTAGAGTGCTTGCTAGCAAGGACAAGGCCCTGAGTTTGATCCTCAGCACCAGTAAGTAAATAAATAAAAATAAAATAAAATTTTTATTTTACTTTTGGCTTCCAAGTGCCGGGATTACAGACATGTGCCACCACACATGGCTAAAATTTTTATTTTGAGACAAGGTCTCACTAAATTGCACAGGCTGGCCTTCAACTTGCAACCCTCCTTCCTGAGCAGCTGGGATTACAGGCATGTGCCACCATCCTGGCTTGTTTCTTTTCTGTGTTGGTCTCTGGGCATCAACCAGATTCTCAGGACTTTGGATATGATGTAGTCAGAGACCAGTATAGGGTTGGGGACAGACATCTGGACCTGGGGAGACAGGGTCTTGATGTAGCCCAGGCTGGCCTTGAACTGGAGGATACCCTCCTGCCTCAGCTTCCTGAGCGCTAGGATTACAGTCATGTACCACCATGCCCAGCTTTAGCCTGATTTTTGTTTGTTTTTGGCAGTACTAGGGCTTGAACCCAAGGCCTTCACATTGAGCTACGTCTCCGGCCCTTTATTTTTTATTTTATTTTATTTTTTTAAATTTTGAGACAAGGTCTTGCTAAGTTGCTAAATTGCCCAGGTTGGGCCCAATTATGCTATCTAGCTTCCTGCCTCAGCCTCCCAGAGTGCTGGGATTACAGGTGTACACAACCACACCAGATTTAGCCTGTTACTCATTAAAAGTATGATTTGTGGGTGTTTTTTTTTTTTCTGGGACAGTCATAGATTTAAAAGCCATCTTTCTATGAACTTGGGCCTGTAGATTCCCAGGAGGTAACTAAAAGTAAAACAAAGCTTGACTTTCATTTTATAGCCTTTGCTACATAAAACTTTGGGTCAAATCCCTTCTCAGGTCTGCATATAGTTGTGTTCGCCATTCAGGGAGTATCTGTCTAGAAGCTGGCAAAACAAGGTTGATTAGCCCTGAATTTACAGAAAACCTATCTCCATCCCCCTTCAAAACTGAGGACTGCAAGACAAAGGATTTACAGGGACACTCGGCTGTGCCCAAAAGTCTCCAGCCATTGTCCTAAACCTGCGATCACCTGGATTCCAGGGAAACCAGAGCCCAGCGACTGAAGCCACCACAGAGACATCCTTCCTCAGGAACAGAGACACCCCTCAGCCATGAGGATCCCGGAGCCAGGAAACCAGACCTGAGGAAACGATGCATCGGACCCCAGCCCGCCAATCTGTCCTTAAAGCTGACCTCCTGCCTTTGCAGGGGTCCAGTCTGATCCCCTTTGTCAGAGTGCGCCCCTCTTGCTGCTCACACTGCAGTCCTTTCCTGTTTCCCTCACTCTCCTTTAAGGGCCAGCCTGATCTTTGTCAGCTCCTCAAACTAGAGTCTCTGACTGGTTTCTCTTGCTTTCCAATTAAAGCTTTTCCCCTGTAAATTCATGGTTTAGTTTAAATTTCCCTTATTATTAAAAGCCAAGACCCAGGTTAGCTGGCAACAGATCCTTAGATTGATCGGGGCACTGGGCATGGGGGCACACTCCTGTAATCTCAGTATTCTGGAAGGCTGAGGCAGGAGGAACACAAGTGTGAGCTCAGCCTGGGTAATTTAGCAATTTAGCAAGACTCCGTCTCAAAATAGCTGGGCATGGTGGTGGGTGCCTGTAATCCCAGCACTCGGGAGGATGAGGCAGGAGGATCACTGCGAGTGTGAGGCCAGCCTGGGATACACAGTGAGTTCAAGGCCAGCCTGAACTACATAGCAAGACCCTGTCTCAAAAACAAAACAAAACAAAACAAAACAGAAACCAACAAGTCTGTTAGCAGAGAGGTTAACCTCAGAGTGGGGTTCAAATCCCAGCTCTGGCTGCCGCGATGGATGCTGGTCCTTGGCCAGGCGTTGCCACTCTGCCTGAGCTGCTGCCTCTGCCCCCACCCGGGGTCCAGAGGATTCAGCGGTGGAGACCTGGTTGCGAGCTCCGCACGGGCGCTGCGGCACAGAAGAGCTAAGTACGTGGGATCTCATTTGTCATCCTTATTGTCGTCACTGTTGTTGCCCAGGTACTGCTTGGCCCCACCAGCCCCAGCTTGTCTGCACCTTCTCTGGACAGGAGATTTTTTCTCCCCTCCCCAGAACCGGAGATTGAGCCCAGGGTCTTCACACTGTGCTACATCCCCAGCCCTTTCTAACAGTTTGAAACAGGGTCTCCCCAAGTTACCCAGGCTGGGCTTGAACTTGCAGTCCCACAGACTCAGCCTCTCAGAGTGCAGGGATTGGGCAGGAGACCTCCGAAGGCCATGCCTGAACATCCTGAGGGGCATCGGTGCCTTCGATGGGAAAGGGTGCGGGGTCAGAGGCTGCACGAGGTCTCTGGGGCTGAAGATTTATGAGCCGCGCTTGCAGGATAAAGACTAGGCCACAGTGCCCTCTGGTGGCCAGACCCTCAGGGTCCAGGGTCAGGAGAAACAACCAAACGTGCAGACTAACTTCCGGGATCGGCGTTTGTCTCCAAAACTTGAGTGACAGACCAGGCATCTGGGACCCAAGAGGTCAGGGCAGGGACCCTATCTGGCATCTGGATAGGCTGGGAGGGTGACTCGGAAGGATTCTCACACAGGTCGGATGCCACCTCCTCCAGGAAGGCCTCCTCCGTCCTCAGGAAGGGTTGGGAGTTTCTGTTGAGACCTCATAGCCTCCTGTGTCTCTCTCATCCCTGCCCTGAACCCTCTAGGTGCTCATTGTCTGGTGAGGTATCCATCACCCTGCTGGACTGGGGCTTAAGGCAGCGTCTGGGGCCATCTCAGTCACTGCCGTGACCTCAGCATGGGGCTGAGGGAACGCGAAGTGCCTGCTAAACTTTCCTGTCTCTGCATTGAAACTGAGCTCTGGAACCTCCCTGGAGACCTCTGGGCCCTCTTAACAAAGCCACCACCCTGCCCCATTCAGGTGGCCCCAGAGTCCCCGTATGAAGGGTGCAGCGTTGGACCGCCTCACTCTCTCCCCCTTGCGGTGCCCACTGCTAAGAGGCAAGTGAGGAGGAGCCGACAGTGCGCGACAGACTGATGCAATTATCTGTTTAGCACAGAATTTTGAGCCCCGCTCTTTTGTTGTTGTTTTGGTTTTGTTTTTTTGAGACAGACTCTCATTACGTAGTCCAGGCTGGCCCTAAACTCACTAGGTAGACCAACTGGCCTTGAACTCATGACAATCCTCCTGCCTCAGCCTCCTGAGTACTGGGATTATGGGTATGAACCACCACACCCAGCTGGAACCCTGCTCTTTTCATGGTTTGTTTGTGTTTTTGTTACTGGGTACTGAACCAGAGCTTTCACACTGAGCTACAGCCCCAGCCCTTTTCATTATTTATTAATTTACAGTGGTGCCTCGGTGCACGAACTTAATTCTCTCTACGATTCTGGTCACAAACTGAATTAGACAAGAACTGAATCAAATTTCCCCATAAAGTCAACACTGAACCTAACCATTGAATGTGATTTGGTTCTTGTCCAATTTGGTTTGTGACCAGAATTGTGGAAAGAACTCAGTTCATGCACTGAGCACCACTGTATTCTGAAAAATGTGTGCGTATATGTATGTATGTAT
>PVJO010010996.1:0-61690 GCA_004026905.1 Hystrix cristata
TCATTCGCAGGTTGCCGAGTTACTTTCTGAAACTTCTGTAACATTAGCAAGCCCACCTCTCTGTTACAATTATATGCCATGGAATCACATTTCTTGCCCTTTTCTGAAATTTTGAGCCTGCCAAATCCACATCTAAGGCCCTTCTACCTCATGCTCTTTAATTTTGATCTGGAGAACTCCAACAATAGAATTAATCACTTTCTTCTAGGATCCCTTTCTTCTGCAGTGCATCAACCTGTGTGTCCCTTGCTGGGGAGAATTTTGTCCACCTTGTCACTTCTTCGACATCCTAGGAAAAAAATTTTTTTTTCTTTTTTTTAAATCAAAGCCTGTCAATACATTTGCCTGGTACTCTGCTTGTTGGCAGACCAATTCTACCTATAGCAGACTCATGTATTTGAAGTTTACCACTATTGTTCTATCTTATATTTCTCCCAGTTCTGTGTCCAGGGGTGTGAAAGCTGATGACAAAAGTCACGATATGATAAAACAAGAATTTACAGGAAAGGAATAGATGGAACAGAAGAACCTTGCAAAGGGCTGCTCATAAGGTGCGCATGAGAAGCAGAAATTTCGCTTACTCACTCATTCTAAGGTAATTACAGAATCACTTTATTCCACAGGGCACTCAGACAATAAGGAAAGTGGATGTGTTTGTGCCTGGGAGAATTAGGGCCACTAAGGAATACAGGTCAGAAATATGTAAAGTACACACATAAATTTTCTAGTAGCCACATTTAAAATAGTAAAAAGGAGCAGGTGAAATAAATTTTAATAGCATTTTATTCAACTCAATCAACAGTATGAAAAGTTGTTAACGTGATATACGTTTTTGTATTAGTTTTTGGAAGCTGTTATATATTTCATACTTAGCATATACCTTAATTCAGATGTTGAATTTTAATCAGATGTACTTGATCTATATTTAGATTTCAAAATATTCACAACTGAAAAAGTAGATTTATATATCTAGCTTCTTCCAAACATATTTAAACAGTTTTTCAATAGATGAATCATGTAACAATTTTTAAAGCAATTGAAATCAAATAAAATTTAACCCCATTTCAAGTGTACACTAGCCACATACAGCTGGTGCTTCCCATACTGGACAGAGAAGGCTACAAACAAGTAAGTTCTTAGTAAGTTCAAGTACGTTCAACAAAATTGCTAGGGCCCAATACATGATCCTCATTTGTATATTAATATCCTATGACTGAGAACATACAACTTGATAAAAGTATATATTCAGTAATCCCTTTAAAATAATTTCACTTTATTTGCCAAAGTATCTACATATACTTGAATATAAAGTGATACAAACATCATGATACAAACATGAATATAAAGTGATACAAACATGAGAGCACGCTTTCACCGGTGGATTTGAAAATGCACCATAGTAACTCCTTCACCTCAGGAGCCCGGATGACATGAGTTAGAATCCACTAGCCAAGGGCTCACTTTCCTGCTCAAACCATTAAAACTCAGTACTGGTTAATATGGGACAGAAGTCTCATAAGCCAGTATCAATCTTAAGCATACTCACAAAAAACAGTTAACAAATGTTAGCAGGCCAACAATTCAAGGGGGAGGCAAGATGCTTTAACACGTTCACAACAGGGCTGTAACTCATTTGTCTTGTCACTGGTGGTATATGTATGACTGTCCCTTGAGGTGGCACAGGACAGTCCCATCAGGTGGTACAAGCTGCCCAATGGGACAGTCATGCATGTACCGCTGGTAGTACAAGCTGGTGGGAACGTGTTAATGGGTGGAGGAAGCTGAACTAAAAGGGAAAATTTGTAGCATATGTTACACCTGCTACATAAGAAAGACCACTAACTACATAAGCTGTTTGTTTCCTCACTTTGTCTGGGACTGACTGGTATTGTGGCACCCTGGTGGTGCTCATTATATATTTGTTTATTCATCAGTGAATATACATAGATTTGCCACCATCTGCAGGTCATTGTGGTAGGGAAGGAGCAGTTAGGACAGGGTGAGGATTCAAAGAAGCACATAATCCATAGCCAGTCCTAAGGCTTCTGCTCTCATTCTCTGGGAAGGGAGAAAAGACTCAGCACAATCAATTCTATCACAAAAGAGAATGTGGCAGATACTATAAAGGAAGTACATGTGAATGATATAGAGAAACCCCTGATTCCCTGGGAAGAAAATACAAATACTGTATAGGAGGGGTGAAGAAACTTTAGGGGAGGGGTGGCTTCTGTGTTTTGTCCTGAGCACTGAAGACTGGTCCTGGCTCATGATATCTATGAGAAGGGCTCTCTGAGCATGAGGTCTAGTCTAAGAAGAGACATAGAAGAGCTTGGGAGGGAAGAGGGAGCGATTCAGCTCAGTTCAAACTCCGCATGGGTGAAAGAGACCGCTGGGGCCAACAAGTCAGGGCAGCCTGACTGCCAAGTTATTAGCTGAGTCCTACTAAGTAGAACATTGGGAGCCACTAGAGGCATTTGGACACAGTTTAAACATATGTACATGTTTCTACAAAGGTGCTCATTTATACTCATGAAATGATGATGATGACACCAATAACAACAATGAAAATTAACACTTATTAAGTGATTCCTGTGTGCCAGGCCCTCTTCTCAAAGCTGTAATGCACTAAATCAGTTAACTCTCCCGACAACCCTATGGTGTGGAGCAGAGCAGGGAAAGCATCAGGCTTTTGCTTTGGGAAGCATCAGGCTTTTACTGTTTGCTTGGGAACACATTAAGGCAAAAAAGAATAACCAGACAAGAATACCAAAACAATAAAGGCAATAACACAATCCAACAGGGAGTTCTTATTTATGAGAACTACGAGCATTCAGTACCAGGAGGCAAGAATGATGTGTTATAAAAAAATACATTAACCTACAAGATGCACCTCTTACAGGATACTGTGAAAATGTTTCTGAAGAGGGTCGGGTCCAGCTCTGCACAGCCAGTTGCTAGCCAGGAGGCTCAGGCCCAGGAATCCCAGTACTTCATCTGGCTTCTAGTCAGCTACCCTCCTGAGCTTCCACTGAGCTCTGCTCAAAGAGAGGATGCCAAGCTTAATTCAAGTTTTTCCTAAATGTTCCATGACAACAAGTATCAGAACTACACAGGGATTGCTAAATTGCAGGTCTCTGGGCCACATCTCAGATCAACTAGCATCACATCTCTGAGAGCAGATCCTAGGAATCTGTTTTTAAAATGCCTCCAGGTTATTTCTCATAAGTTATTTCTTTACATATAGCATTACTATGTGCCAGATACTGTTGTTGGTGCTGGGACACGGTAGTGAAGAAAGTCCTTACCTTCATGAAGCTTACAGTCTAAAGAAGACAAATAATTAATGCGTAAAAATAGATTTAATTGATGGTGATGAATACCACTAAGGAAAATAAACTATGTAGAGAAGCTAGAGAGTGACAGAAGCAAATGTTAGATAGCAGGTCAGGGAAGGCCTCTCAGGAGACCATACTGAGCAAGAACCCCATTGAAGTGAGAGAAAGTGTGTGAAACACAGGACTATCTGGGGAAGACCATCCCAATTTCTGGGAACAGGAAGTACTGAGGTCCTAGAGAAGAATTATGTATGTTGTGCTTGAGCAACAATAAGGAAATCACTAGATGAAGCCAAATGAGGAAGTATAACAATGTGTAGAGACTCCATATAGCAACCTGCCTTGCTCTGAAGACCAGGCAAGGAATTCAGAATTTAAGTACCAGATAGTGGAAAGTGAGTAGAGGCTTTGGTTGGCTGTGTTGTTATTTTATCCGTTTTAAAGAGAAAGGAAATAATTTGGTACGATCTAATTTCTTCTAAAAGCATCATGTTGTTCACTGTGGAGAACAGATGGAAGTAGGTTGTGATAGTTACACTGGATTGTCAACTTGATTGGCTTCAGAGCTGCCCAAGAGATTGGAGGAACACTTTTCTGAAGGTATCCCTGTGGATCCATGGAAGCACAATCTTGGGGTCTGTATCAGGGCAAAGATGCCCTTTCTCACTGCTGCTATTGCCCTGCTGTGCTTCCTAGCACCATGAACTATACAGTTTTGCTCAGCTCTGCTCTTCTGCCATTTCCCACTTTGGAGCTAGTCACTGATTAGCTAAATAAAATATTCCCTGAAACCACGAGCCAAATTAAACCTCTCCTTCTTTACATTGTGGGTGTTGGGTAAAATGTCTTAACAACAGGCAAGTTGACCAACATAGAAAATTGGAAATAGAGAAGTAGGGTCATTGCTGTGACTATACTTGAATGCGTGATTCAGAAGCCTCTGGAACTGGACTGTGGGAAGAATTTAGAAAAGTTTGGAGAATTAGGTTAAATAAAAACTAGAAAGCTATAAGCAGAGCCTGATGAGTGATTCTGTTTGGAGTTCAGAAGACCAGAAAGCTGATAGAAATGCAAACACTAAAGGCCAGGCTCAGGAGGTTTTGCTGTACTTAGCCATCCAGGCAGCCAGCATCTACAGCAGCTATGGCCCAAGGGGGCCCAGTTCCTGCCCCCACTGACAGCAGAGCTTGGCATAACCCAAGTGATGCTGGTTTAACTGGCAAAGGAGGCAAGAGTTGTGTAGTCAGGGAGATTTCCACCCAGATAGTAAAGGAAGACTGGGGAATCAGGCAAGAAAATCCAGAAAGGGCAGTGCAAGAATAAACCAATGGTACCACAGAGACCTCAGGAATTCAGAGAGGCCAGGAACATGGAACACCTGCTGAGAAAAGCTGCAGGATGTGAGTGGAGGTAGAAAAAGAGAGACTATGTGGGCTACGACCAGCAAGGCCATAGGGGCGGGCCTGCCCAGAGCCCTCTGTGATGCACATTTCACTATCATGTACCTTGGATAGTACACACGAAACTACAGAATTTAATGTTTATCCTGCTGGGTTTTAGTGTTGCTTTGGTCCTATTTTACCCCTATTTTCTCATTTTAGGGTAGGAATGTTTACCCTATGGCATAGTGCCTTTGGAATAGGTAACTTGTTTTTTATTTGTATAGAGATTCACAGCTAAGAAAGGTAGACTTGGACTTTTTCACAATATTAGGTCTGCTGAGACACTGGGGAAGGAATTACTGTATTTCAGTTGCACATGTGATATCTGCATCAAGTTAGGTAGAATTACAATCTTGTGCTTGAGATTCAGTGTACCTTAAGGAGATGTTTGCTATCAAGTTGACAAGTTGTAGAATGTGACAGTTAAACTGGACTGTCAACTTGATTGGCCTGGGTGCCTCCCGGGGAGATTAGAAAAGCACACTTCTGGGTGTGACTGGTGTGTCACAGAGAGATGACCTGGAGGTTTATATCTAGCCCCTCTCCCCTTCCTCTCTGGAATTGTTCCCCTGCTCTGTTTCCTGGCTGCCAGGAACTAAGGAGGTGTGCCATGCCCTTCTGCCATGATGCTTCTTCCACAGAGCCAGCCAACCATGGTCTGAATCCCCTGAAATCATGATTCAAGTGAACTTTTTCCTCCATTAAGTGGTGGGTGTCAGGTATTGCACTCCAGAGACAGGAAGGCTGACCAATGCACAGTTAAAGATGGAAGTAGTAGTTACGAGACCACTATAGCTCCCCAGCAAGAGATAACAGTGGCCTAGACTGCATGTGCAGCAGAGATGGTACAAGAGGAGGAAAGAGTACCTATCCCGAAGGTAGCTCTGAGGAAAAACTGAAAAGTACTTTAAATAATGCTTAGAATACTACTTAGAACATTCTCATGAAAACAGAGTGGATTCCTTAGAATAGTGCCTGGCATGTAGCTCAGGGAAGAGCTCATCCTTGTCCAGTGAAAGAGCATGCATCATCCCTTAGGTCACAGAAGAGGTTCAGTTTTTTAAAATATATTAAGCATTGTGAGTGGGCCTCATTGTCACAAATTTACTGCTCAGCGCTAGGAACTGCGAGAAAAGCAAACTTTAACAAAGAGTCAAACAATGCAAACAAGTTAAAACAATTCCTGTTTTCCCCACTTATTTTAACAGGTTTTAAAGGAGGCTAAGTTGAAACTTTTGTGAATATTAGACTGTGAGGGAGGAATAAAGGACCTAAAGCCACTGTGGTCTTGGGTTGATGCACAACAAGCCGACGTGTTTCTGCAGCCCTTCTCAGAGCAGCTGGCTTAAGTGTTTGATTTGTGGAGACTGGACTGAATTTGGTGCATTTCAACCTTGTCTAAATCCCTCACTTTATGGGTCAGCTAGATACTATCAAACAAATTCCAAGTAAACCTCATAGACGATGGGAGAATTTGTCAGTGGAGAATAGCCCATTTCTCTTGTCGCTGCTGGAGTCTGGGGAGGACAGCTAGGCAGCAGTGCTCCTGTGGGTAATCAGCACAAGGACTGAGCCTACGCCCCAACAAGCACTTTCAGGGCTGTCTGGACGCTCACTGTTAATATGGACAAGTTCACATTGTTGTCATTATTTTCTTCATTTTACCAAGAGGTAATAAAAGGCCTAGAGCACTTATGTGAGTTGCCAGTGGTCACTCAGCCAGAACCTGAACCAATCCTATTCCATATTCTTTCTATATCCCTACTCTCCCAGCAGAGAATGAGTTCATTAGAGGTTGAAAGGGGCCCCTGACTCAGGTTGTAAGATGAAGATAAAGACAGCAGTCTTTTGCCCTTGCAAATTTCAAGTACCAGTTATTGGTTCTCTTGATATAAAGAGAACTGTAACAGAACCCTCATTCTAGTGGTGTTCTCCCATCTTGCCCAACACAAGTTTGCCACTGATGTAAAATATTCATTATCTTAAAGTCCTTGGCTAATGGTGCAGCTTAGCGGCGGAGCACTAGCCTAACCTGCCTACGGCCCTGGGTTTCAACCCTAGCACTGAAAAAGGAACAAAAGACCTAAAGCATGAAACCATGATCAGGTTTACTGGTACTAGGAAATGGGTAAGTTACCCTGTATATTTGCTTTTAAAATAGTCATTAAAAGTTAATGAAAGGACAGGTTATTAATAGATCTCAAATTTCCTAGCACATTTACAGGTTATTACTCATTTTAAATAGGCATTATAATATAAAAGACAAAAATGCAGCAAGTTGGGAAATATGGATGGGTTGGATTATCCTGGAAGATAAGATTCTGATTTTTAAAACTTGAAGGTTTCTGAATACCAGAGAAGTTTTAAAATGCAGAAGGGTCTTGAAAGATTGAAGGCAAGTGGACTGACCCGTTTGTCATCAAGAGATGAGCGTAGCACTCAGGTCACATCCTCACCTATGTGGTCTCGCCATTTTTCTTGTCCATTGTGGGTAATTAGGTTTGCAAAACCAAATAAATTTGTAAAAAATGCAACGTTGCTTTTGTTTTTGTTTTCTTGAGGAAATATTTCTTGACCCACTCAAAAGCAGATCTGAAGTTATTTTAAAGAAATTCAATAATATCTAAATAATTTGGGGCCGATAGATGACAGAAAAGCAGGACAGGACCTCTTTTTCAAAATTTTTAGATTTCTGTTTGCTACAAACAGCATCCAGGTTCAGTGCCAGCCACACAGTAAGAGATAAAGACAGAGGCAGCAGGCAGGTCCAAGGAAGGTGGGGCAGACAAGGGAAGGCGGGAACACTTCATGATGGCACTTCCAAGAGTCAAAGACTAAGTCACCATTGCAAGGAATCACTCTCTTCCAGCATCCAGGAAGCAACCTGGCAAGACTATAGAATAGTGAACGGTATTGTTCAACTGTGGTTCCAGTGTCCTATTTTTTCCCTATTACTGTCTAATGATTACTACCTCTAATCTATTGAATGCTTTTTACAATTTTGCTTTCCTGATGTTAGAGCGTGGGTGGAGCCTTGCAACTATTAGCCAAGGTGTACCTGAGACTATACCCTGCTGCTCAGAGGCCCTTCTGCATCCTGTCCCACTTGGAACACTCGTTGGGTCTAACCCGTGACCCAGCCTCCATCCTGCCTATTGGTCCTGTTGGGGCCTCTTCCCAGGGACTACCTCGATGTCTGTTTCCACTCCTAGGATCCTCCTACAATAGCTCGATCCACGTCTTGTGCTCAGCCCTACCTGATTTCTGCCCTCAGCCCAGGACCCTTGATGCAACTGCCTAGGAGGGCAGCTCTACTAGTGCTGAGAAGAATAATCGCAAATGCTGTGTTTATGATCACAGAAAAAGCGTGCGTTGCTGTTGTAGATTTCTCTTTTAAACTGAGTATTCTTTCAGTCAAGACTGAGTGAGATAATCTAGCCCAAGATGATACCTTTTA
Organism: Hystrix cristata; assembly: GCA_004026905.1. Taxonomy (NCBI): domain Eukaryota; kingdom Metazoa; phylum Chordata; class Mammalia; order Rodentia; family Hystricidae; genus Hystrix; species Hystrix cristata. The sequence goes on from PVJO010010996.1 coordinate 8,235, forward strand.
AGGACAGATTGGGTTTACAGAGTGTTGATATTGTTTTATCATTTATTCAGTTTGTATCTCTGGATTATTTCACACACTAAAATTTCATAAGTCATCCAGGTACCAGATTTTAACAAAAAAGATCTCATATCTGCTAACAGGAGGCTCCCCAACCCCATGCCACCAAAAAAATATAGTATATATATTTTTGCTTCTTATATAATGATACAACTAAAGACTCCTTACATAAACTTATAACAACAGCTTTGGTAAATTATTTTTGATGAATTGTAACTTGCTGTAACCATATATCATTCTAATTATCACTTTGCAGTTAACAGTGTTTCCTATTTGATAATGTAACCATGGTGCTTACTGAAGTTAATCCAGAAGGCTATAAATTTAATACTTTTTTGATTATATTCTTTCAAGTCACTGAAATTAACTGATTTCTCCTTTTCACTACACAGTTCTGGGCAGTCCATTTAGCTGATTTTTCTTCTGTATCTGTTTGTCATCCTTATCTCCAAATAGCTCACTTGTGACACTTCGGGCTCACAGGTCTTCCCTACAGCTTCTGTCCCCAGCTCAGCTGAGTATTAGGCTTGGTGAGACACACTCTACCGGTACAGATAACTGATCCTGAATAATGGAAAAAGAAAATCGGAAATTCCCATTTGGTTCTATCTGCCTAAATATTTAGCCTCCATGGATTTTCTCTCCATCCACTAATTCCTTATAAAAACTTACTGTTAATAATACCTACCACTTATTGGATGCTTACTCTGCCAGCCACTGTAACAATAAATCATCTACAGATGATAGAATATAGGATATAAAAATTTAATAGTAATTGCACTAACTTCTTTTAACAGTTAATATGCACCCAATTCTATTCTAGGAGCTTTGTCTCATTTAATCCTCAAAATATCTTATTTAATCGTCAAAATAAATATACGATGTTTATATAATCAGTCCTATTTTACTGAAGAAGAAATCAAGATTCAGAAAGATTACACAACTTAATTTTTTTCTCAACATAATTTATTTTGATATAATCAGAATTATTTCTTCTGTTTGTGATGCTACCTATGTTCACACAGAAATGTTCACAAACTCAAATTTGGACTTCTGAGCCTACCTCTGTAATAGCAGATTGTAACAAGAGGAATGGTTTTATGTGAGTCCATCCCCACCTAGTTTGAGTTTTTTTCACTTGATTATCACATTAACAACAGTAATACCACCAACAACAGAAATTGTGATAGCACATTAGAAAGCACGCTAGCAGACTTTTCTGCTATTATGTGACAATGCAGTGAAGTACTAATGATAATTATTATGTTTTAAGAGATGGGATCATGGATTTAGTTGAAGTTGTACAGATTTCCAGAGGTATCTAGCAAGAGGGAGGGATGAGACTCTAACACACACCTTCTCACTCCAAATTCTAGGTGCTTTCTAATGAACTATGCTGTTTCACTTAGATTCATAAAATTGTATTACATGAATGATTTACAAATCTATACTATACTCCTCTTTTGCCTCTCATATTCAAGTGTAACTCAGATATCCATCTGCTTGACATGTTCTTCTGAACATCTTCACTGAAAGAAATTTCTCTCATATTATCAACCACAGGCTTCTATATAAAGCAGGTACTTAATTTTTGAATAAATAACTGAAGAATCACAATGCAAAATAAAGAAGAAAATTCCAATATCTGAGCTGAATGTTATATTAGTGACTGTGACAGGGTAGGGACCAGGGGTACACCAAGTTCTCCTCCACTCTCTGATGAACATGGGTGGTATCAATTGTACCCAGCCTAGGTGATCAAGAATAAGCAACCACTTTCCTCAGGCATTTCAAGTGACAAAGGGCCTTCTGAAGCCAGCTACAGTGGAAGTAACACCTGAGGTTTAGACAGGCTGGATGTCTCTGAACTGTAATAAAGACTTTAACATTACATGAAAAATACAGCAGAAAAGCAGCCTGAAGATAAAAATCAAGTCTCACTGTATTATGGTATCCACAGTAGTTGCAAACATCTCTCTAATATTTGTAAGTGCTGTGAGCTTACACAAATACCTTAATATTTTCCAACCTCAATTTCTTCATCTGTTCCATGGGGATGATAACACATACCTTACAGGGCTGCTGGAAACACACTAAGTGAAGTATTATATGATGCTACCTGAATATTATAAGCACGAGACATATTCTCCTTACCATTAAATAATGACTGCAAATTAGAAACTCTCCCATTGAAATAGTGAAAACGCAATCTTCTTCAATCACAAGCTTCACTTGGAAAATGTGCAGATTTTCCATAGCAGCCAAAGACGGGATCTTGGTGGTCAGGATACCTGACAAATGGTGCTGAAAGGTGATTTTACACCTGTTCTTTTAGAGATGGGCCAATAGAGACCAACTACATTACTTGTGAATTGTTAAAGACATTGGGAAAGCTTAAAATGGTAAACCTGCAGAGCTTTGATAAACCATTCCCTGAAAGAAAGGCCTACTGATTTTATAAAGAGCATATGTGAGAATTAGTGAAAGTGTGCTCTCTACCTCCGCCCCCATACAACTTCTCACCATGCACGGGTAGCTGATTAAATCCATGCCAGAGCAAGTGCGCAAAGCAGGCGAAAGGCCTGGCATTCCGGAATAAGTCAAGAGCTGCACTTTGAAGTGATACTTGACACTTAACAATTTTTCTTTTTGTAAAGATGCTCTCATTTAAAGGATTTTTAAAAGGCCCTTAATATTTCCCCACAGGGAGGTTCAAGGCTTCAGATACTGTGTTAGTCAAAATGTTTGCCCTTGTAATGTGCAGCTTGCAGAAAGAAAAGCAAATATGAGGCAACTTTATATCAAAAGGGCATAGAGAGACGAGATTCCAAGACAGAAACACAGTCGAGTGCATAGGAACACTAATAAATGGGCATCTTACTAGGACTTCTTGGCAAGTGCTACAGAGAGACCAAAGTTTACAGCTTCAAGGCTGAATTGTGTCTCAGAAAAGGGGACCTTAAACATTTTTATGTTGGTTAGTGACAATATGTACCCATTAAATTTTGCATTTGGTTTGTTTGACTGTAGAACTCAAGCCGTTCTAGCAAAGTCACAAAAGTGAAGGAAGGAGGTCATGCCAAACTTTCCTTTGATTCTAGGCAGCACCCAGATGGATGAGTATCCAGTCTTCAGAGACTGCTCCAAAGGGAGAGTTACCGATTTCCATTTCTCAGACTCTACAATTAAGAATAATTTTTTAAAATTTCACCTACTGATAAAGAACTTTCACAGAGACATTATCAGATGGCCTATGTTACTCTTATAGCACATGCCTCCTTCTGAAATGCCTGTCCTGGCTCTATCAGAAAAACATGCCAGGCTCACCATTTGATTTTCCCTTGTGGGTGGGAGCTGGAAACCACTGTAGGAGGAATTCCAGTAACAAAGAGCTTTAAAGCTAGGCAGGACCTGTATGACGTGTGACTCCAACACCCGATTTGAAGACTATTGCCTCATTAAGGTGATCAGCCCTCCCAAGTGGAGTTTCTGGGATATGAGACTTTCAGTAGAAAAACCGGGATAGCACTGCACGAACCAGGATAGTTAGCTGCCACATCCTGCACTCAGGTTTAACCCACTGGCATGTCTAGTCCCCTCTACCTTCCCAAATACTTCAGATCTGATGCCTTCTAACTCTAGTAGCACCAGCTGGTCCAAACTACTTCATGGCTTTACCTTTCGACCACTTCCTAATTCGTTTCCTGATTCCACTCTTGTTTCCCTGAAATCCCTTCTGCATACACCATCAAGGATAATCTCTTCCAAAAAAGAGATCAAATCACACTAATATCCTCCTTAAAATCCTTCAGTTGCTTCCCTTGGCAAACAGAATAACATAGAAATATCTTACTAAAGCAAAAATCAGAGTTGGCTGTATATTACTATTTTTCCCCCAGATGACTGTTCTCATTGAAATTCAAGCTAAATATATTTTTAAAAGCATTCATATACCTCAGAGAAAAGGAATGAAGAAGAAACAATACCAGGTTTGCTGCTCTAAGTCTTTTTAGTTGATCGAATAGCTATCAGAAGAAGACATCTTCATTTAGGGAAGCATTTTCAAGAGTAGAGTTCATGTTAGGTCCAGGGTAGATTTCGAAGCCTACAGTAAATACAATAAACTAAGAAAAGAGTAAATAGGTCCATAAAGTCCTCTGTCAAGTGAACATTTGGATTTGCTTGAACCTATTTGATAGACATCGTCTAGTTAAAGCTTTGACAATGACTTTCCAAGTAAGCACCCTCAGTGAATTTGGCTTTTGGTTTAAAAGTTACTTGAAGCTCAGTGAGAGCAATCAAATACTTCGACATGAAAGCCTTTGTTTATCTGACACATTATTAACATAAGGAGTATCAGATCCAAAGTAACTGAGTCACAGAGAAATATGACCATGGTTTTAAAGCCATGCAGAGAGTAATGAACAGAGGCAGAACTAAGTGTGTCTCCTAGATTTCCTGGGCCGGACTTCCCTTTGCTTCCACCTGGGTACGCCAACATGCTAGCCTCCTGATTGTGGAAGGCTGGACCCAGTGGTGGGACTCTCGATCAGGATTATTAGGATAGGAATAGGATGAAGAAAGCACAGCCTGAATCAAAATGTCTGAGCTTGCCTACCACCAGATGCTTCAACCCTGCTGCTACTCTTTGAGAGCAAACAAAATAGCAATGACATTCAATAACCATGAAAGACAGTGGCGAGGATGAAAAGGCGAGCCACGGAATGGGAGAAAAGATTTGCAAAACCTGCATCTAATAAAGGATCTGTACATAAGGATCTATAGATAAGGGTCCTACGAAGGACTAAAATATAAAAAAAACCTCATAAAATTCAACAATGAGAAATTTTTTTAAATGGGCAAAAGTTCTAAATAGTCACCTCACTAAAGAAGATACATGAATGGGAAAAAAATCACAGAAATGGGCAGCATTATTTTTCACTAGGGAAATGCAAATTAAAGCAACAATAAGATACTGCTACACATCTATTAGAATGGCCAAATGTAAAAACCTGAGCGGGTGCTGGTAGAGCTGCTAGGGAACTGGGACTCTCATTACTGGCAGAAATGCAAAAGGGTATAGTCACTTTGGGGGTGATGGAAATATTCTCTCTGACACTATGTATCTATCAAAACTCAAAGAACTTTCTAGCAAAAAAGTTAACCTTTAAATATACAAATTCTTAAAAATCACTTAGGAGGTCAGAAGACTTTAGGAAGCAAGGAAGGCAATAATAAGAGACTATATCTCAAAGGTAGTAAACAACTTCACTGAAAAAAGTGGGGCAAAGATCTAAGTAATGTTAGAAATGCATGAAGTCTGTAAGGCTAAAGGCCAAAGGAATGGAGCCAGGTTCTGCATTCCCATCGCTTAAGTTGTTTCCCACAGGCATCTAAGTTAACACTTCTGATATAGCTGTCTGTGCACACCAGGATTAAACAAGTAAATATATGGTAGATGGTGGGAAGCAAGTTTCTCGCTGTGTGGGCAGAATTTATAGATAAGCAAGGGAAGAAAGCTAGCATGATCCATGCAATAATTTATGACAGTTGGGAGATGTCAGTAAGAATTCGTGTTTAACTTAATATATAGACTGTTACATACAGAAATATTTTAGATACATGTATATATTGGAGTTAATATAACACATACCTTTCTTCACTAGGACACTTAAAGGACATAAAAGAAACAAAATTCCAGCAGTAACCAGCATACTGAGTGCCTAAACTTGGTTTCCAATATTATTCTCCAACAAAAGGATCTAGAAGCTGCGTGGGGTGGTATACACCTGCAATCCCAGCCTTCTGGGAGGCTGAGGCAGAAGGATTACAAGTTTGAGTCCAGCGTGGACAACCTAGCAAGACCCTGACTCAAAATTCAAAATAATTTTTTAAAAGGGCTGGGGATATAACTGAGTGTGGAGGCCCTGGACTCAGTCTCCAGTGCCATGACGAGAGAGAGAGAAAGAGAAAGAGAGAGAGGGGGGAGACAGAGACAGAGACAAAGACAGAGAAAGAGAGAAACTGAGATACAGAAAAAGAGAGAAAGTGAGACAGAGATAGAGAGAGAAAGGATGGATGGATCGTTCTAGGATTCTTTAGAAAATGATGGATGTAGGACTAAAGTAGGACATATACAAGATGAGTCTGCAGTATCTTCTAGTGCCAGAAATTAAGAAAGTGTTAGAAAAATTGTATTTAATTAATGGGCCTATAGCCCAAAGGGAACCAGGTGAAAGAACTCCCGATGTCTAAAACTGGGATGATAGGATCAACAAAATAAAGTGATACTGGGTTATAACTCAGAGTAAAAACTAAATATCCACAATTCCATACTGATATAAATAAATAATTAAAACCAGGGAGAAGAGACAAACCTCTCAGGCAGAAGACTTCCAAATAAGTTACACAGACACTCTGCTCACAAGTCAGTGAAGTGTAACTCCTCACTCGGCAAGAGTACGCTCTGCATTGTGACTTCCTTCCGAGAGGGCTTCGTGGGTATGAGCATAACTTTTCTGTGGAGAAATCTGACAGACGCCATGCTGGCCAGGTGACCAAGCCAGCATCCACAGTCACTAACGTGCTGCTAGTACGTACACTTCCTATGCTGTGAGAACAACAGCGCTGGGCCTCTGCGATCTTCCTTCCAGGAACCTGCAAGCACAGCTGAATCGCGAGAAAACATCAGACACACCCCCGGTAGGGGACTCTGCAATGTACCTGACCAGTCTTCACACTACCAAGGACAGCAAGACCAAGTCTGAAAATCTGTCTCAGCCCGGAGGATCCTAAGGAAATACGAGAGCTAGATGTATCATGGGGTCCTGCATGAAAGGAGAAAAGAAATTAGTTGAAAACTAAGGAAATTTGGTAAGCTTTGGTCATGAGTTGATAATTATGTATTGTTTACTAAAACAAATGTATCATACTTATGTAAGATGTTAATAACGGGAAACTGCAGCAGGAAAGCAATAATATAGGAACTCTAGCCTATTTGCTTATTTTCTTTTCATAAATCTAAAACTGTTCCAAAAAATAAAGCCTATTAGTAAAAAGCATCAACAACAGTAATTTATGCTCTAATGTGCTTTTAGGGCCTTCAGAGACAAAGCAAACACAATTATGCTGGCTCGCTCCTGGCGTACTCACAAAGGGAGCCAGGGAAACCTCGCCTACCAAGTTTTCTGAGGCCAGCAGGATTTCTCACTGCAAGATGCCCCGGGACGGGCGGCGAAGCTGTGGACAGTCACGGTGCTCTCCTCCCAAATGGCTCTGGGGTCGCTGGTCTTGCGTTTCCACGGGCTCCCCACTTTTGGTGCAATTCTCATTTGGGGATTCAGGCAAATAATCAGGATAAAAGGCTTTTCCTCCATTAATTTCAGCAGCACTGCTCTGAAGCAGGAACAACAGACTGTAATTGCTCTACAGAGAGCACCATGACAACCTCCTTTTGTTCAAGACATTTGTACGACCAACTCCCTCTAAGCTATGTCCTTGTCACCCCAAAACATACGCACACTTTAAAATGTTTAGTTATACATCTCTATTATAGTCTAAGAATCTTATGCCACCTTCATCTTGTAAACACAAAAGTCACAATCAGAAGTTGGTATAGTACTGTTGTTTTAGAGACAGAAAAAATGTAAGTAGTTATTTAAAACTATAATATATCCATTCAATAGAATGTTATACATCTTTAAATACACACACACACACACACACACACTAACACAGAGTACAACTGACTCTTGAAAAACACATCCACATGTGTAAAAACATCCACATATAATTTTTGACCCTGCCAAAATTTAACTAATAGCCTACTATTGACCAGAAGCCTTGCCAATAACATGCTCAGCTGATTAACACATACTTTGTATATATTATACACAGTAAAAAATACACAAGAACTATGAGAGATCACTCTTAATGTGTTTTGCAACTTACTGCAGAGAGGAGCTGTGTACTCCTAAGGAGAAGACCAGCATCCCAAGTCTTAAGAAGATTCAAAGTCAGAGCATGCTGCAACAGAGCAGGAGGTGGCCACGAAATTATCACAGTGGTGTGGTACCCACTACAGTGAATTTGTGCAGCTGTAATTTAATACTGCACCTTTATGTTTGTTTACCTTTCTCTCTGCTGCAAATGATGCCATATACAGTAAGTGTTTATGTATATAAGTTTTGATTAATTTTAATTTTTTATAGCAGATTAGTGTATATTTTATGGTAATGATAAAAGTATATATAGTATGTGTATGTGGCATACCTAACTTTTAGAGTTTTTTTCAACATTTCTAGGCTACACAGTTCTTCTGCAAGTTTCTTCAAATTATTGCAAATATCAAAAGAAAAAATCTGGATGTAAATGAGCCCATATAGTTTAAACCAATGTTTTTCCAGGGACAACTAGATCAAAGATAATTAAGTTAAATAAAACACAGTAGCTAAGTGTAACCTAACTAGATTTTTATTAAGAAATGGTTTATGTTAATATATTCAGAGGAAACTATGTAGAGAAATGCCACCAAACTGCTTTGCAAGGGAGTTGAAAGATAATGGACTTTTGCTTTCATGTAGGGATTTCTGTAATGTTTGAACTTTTACAAATGGAACGTATTAAATCTGTAACTGAACAGAGTTTCAACATTAAGAACTGTCTCTGTATTTTTTGATTGTCATGTGGTGCTGGCAAATCAGTGGGGAGTTGTGTTGTTTCCTTTCTAGCTCTGCTGGACCCAGACTGGGCCGGCGAATGTCAAAGCACAGAGTCTGAGACCCTCTCCAAGACCCGTGGTTGCTGTAGAAAATACAATACCTCTCCTGTGCAGAATCTATACCTGAAACTTTGTCATGAAAATATTTATAGATGCTTTTCCAGGAATCACAGGGCTTAGTGCCATAAAGGAGCTGAGAGCAGTCTCCTCAACCCTCTACTCACTGTAGAAATCTCTGCTCTGCACTGAATCTCTGCCTTCTGGCTTTCAGCAAATGGCTGGGCACAGGGACCATACTATACTGCCTCACAACACAACACACCCCATAACAACACTCTTTGTTTTCTCACATTAAAAAAAAATTCAATGGCTGCTTAAAGTTACAGAATAGCTGTTCAATGATATCTGACGTGGTCATTTTTAATGCTGTGCCAAGCATCATGCCTGGCACATAGTAGTTATCAATAAATATTTATTGAATGCATAAATTGATAGTTGAAAGTAAGTAGGCTTATCCTCAGCTCTATTTTCCTTTTGCATGAGTCTGCAATATAGATTTTGGCAACTCTTTCACATGGTTACTTCATATTAAACTTGCAGGAGAAAGAAAAAGCAATGACTTAGAAACCAGAAAACCTAAATTCTTGTTCTAGTTGTGCTATTTATTGGCTATGTGAACTTGAGGAAGACACTTTGCATCTGTGAACTCCTTTTTCCTACCTGGAAAATGTGGGAGAATTAGGAAGGCAAATTTCAGTAACAACATTCAGAAGCTATGGCATCAGACCTCTTCCATCCTATATGAGCAGTTCTGCCTAAGTGCAGGACTTTTCAATTACATATAGTATATATGATCTTGGTAGTTTTTGTCTCTTTTTTTTTTTTTATACTAAATCACTTCCTCTACTGTTACCACTGGAGCTTTGTAATGGCTGGAGAGGCAATAACCCATCCTTTATGAATAGGAAGTGTTCCTTATTTGTCTAAAGAAACCATCTTCAAAACATCTAAAAAAAATCTGTATCACTATACTCATCAAGAGTCTTAATCCCAGAATCCCAGAACCAGTTTTTTGAATTAGATTGAACAACTGAGAATTCTTTTGAATATGGTAGACAGAAAACAACAACAACAACAAAAACAAACAAACAAACAAACAAAAAAAAACCCACACACACTTTCTGGGAAAATAAGCACTTTTTTTCAGTATGGTATGGACCAGTTAATTCTATAATTTCTTCTGGAAAAAATATATTATATTTGCTAAGGATTAATATATAAAAACAAGCAAAGTGAATAGTAAATTTTATTAGCAAACAATTATCGGTATGGATATACCAATGGTAGGGTCTCATTTTCCCAATTTTAGTTTTAAATTGGCATGTGGTCAGTACTGGGAAATAGTTTTAAGAAGAAATCAATTGTTATTCAACTCATTGTTACCAAAACAGGTCTAAATAGTAGGTACTGGTTGCAAGCTCTTTAATTCAATTAGCAGGCAAGTTTCTCCATTCTTGGTGCAGGTCTACATGGATAAACTGAAACCTCACCTTCCAAAGGAACAATAAGTTTCCATTTCTTTGGCTTGTAAAACAAGTATCCGCTCATCATCCTGAAATAATACTGTTTTGTAAAAATCAACAACAAAAATTCCAGCAAGTGGTATATATCTCTGAATTTAAGCTCACAACAGCACTTCAAGACTTCTCTGGTAAAGAATTTTATGAATCTTAAAATAAGATTGCTGGAAGCTGCCATCTTCTGAAATTTTCCTAGTCTTTCTCCATTCCACTAATCATTACTCCAAAGCCAGAAGATGTCAAGAATTACTACTGTACAGAAAAATGTAAACCTTCAAGACCTCTTTCTGACTCACGAAGAAGTCGAGCTGTTTGTTACTGGGTCAGACACACAAATATGGAAGTAAAAGCCTGCATCCACTCCTGGGATGGGACATCTTCCACTTTGTTCTTAATGTATCTGAGAAGTGGAATCAAAACTGAGGATAACAGTAAGTAGGAAACTATTTGAAAATACTGAGATGTGTAGACAAGAAATAATACTAAAGGAAAAGAAATGTTTTTCCCACTGATAACAATGATCTTTTTCTGAGACAGTGAAAAATGGGTAAGGGTGATCAGAAATCACTCTGAAGATGGAACGGGCAAGAAAACTGGAAGGGAGGCAAGTGAGAGCACTGAGAAGTCAAACTGGGGGAAGGGCAGGCACGAAATAGTGCCAAAGTAACCCAAAATAAATTCTCTTGTGTGATTCAGCAGGAGGTGGCATAAAGAAAACAGTTCAGAGTGAAACACAAAGGTGTTTGTTAGACTGTAAAAGAGACAGGGAATAAAAGATGAAGGCGGCTTTAACTTTGCACTTGACAACAAAGGGCAGGTTAGGGAAATAGGGAGCTTGTGAGGCAGCAAGGAGCTAACCTCCTGCTTTAAAAGAACTCAGAACTTTCCAAGGATCCTGAGGAGGGATTCTCTCCACACCTTCTTTAACAACACCGTAAAACAGTGTACTCTCAGAAAAAAGAGCCCCTCGCATCAGCTTAATGACTGCTTTTCTTTTTTTAAATGATGGGGAGGTGGGAAGGTATGAAAATCATGTTCCCAGATTCCCATTTCTCATTTCTATGATCAAAAATAGCACCGTTGTGGATGTTCATTTCTGTTTTAATAAACTAGAATAAGGCAGAATATTATGAACAAGCAACTCCGTGATTATTTTTCAAAGGCATGTAGAATCCCATGATACCAAGGTATATTTTCATGTATTGCATTTTGTCCTTCTAGTATCTAGGAGACAAAGGTTGAACAACACTGTGCAGTAAGTCCAGATAAATGCTCTTATCTTTTGAAAATGGTTCTAGGGGTTGTATCTCAGTGTAGGGTGGGGAAATTTACAGCCTGATTGTAAGAGCGATGTGAACCAGAAATCTGAGACGCTGATTCAGGTGGCTGGAACAATTTGTGCCCCCCAAAATATTAAAATCATGACATTTTAAAGAGAAGAATTTTATTTCTGGTTTTGAAATTTGAAGGAAGAGAAAAAGATTCCAGAAAAGGAAAGTGGTACAAATTGGCTTTTAATGATCTAAACAAGTTCACTGGGCAATACTGTAAACATGACAGACCTACCTTCCTTGAAAGTGAATTTTTAAACTACTGCAGGTTACAGAAAGCCTATTAGTATATCTTCCATACTTAGTCAACGCATGTCCACTCATTAAGCAGATATGTAAAGGAAAACTGTCATCAAGGGTTGTGATCTTAGTACAAGACACACTTTATAAATCTCAATTCAACTGAGAATGAACACGTCTCAACTTTCAATAGGCATGCACTTCTTTTATAAGTATAATGTCTGTCATCTTGTATTTTATTCCCAATGTGTAAAACTTGGGTTTTGAAGCAATCCACCAAACTGTGAGTTTGCGGTCCTCACACTGTGGAAATCTGCAGAGAGCAGGGGCCAGAAGTCACTGCGGACTCCCAGCAGGAGTGCTTATGCTGCATTTGCTGCCTTCCCAAATGCTGAGTGTGTGCCCCACCACAGCTCTGGGGGCAAGACCTGCTGCTTCCACTGGAAAGCAGAGCTCTGGCCCACCCACTCCCACGAGGATGTTCTTATCTCCCCTACGGAATCATTCATTTATTACACAAACTGGTCAGGTGAACATGAAGTCCCAATTCTAGTGCCAACCCTGTCACTGCTTTGCTGTGTGCCTTTGAGTGGGTCATACTTGAATCTCAGTTTCCTTTTCTGAAAAAGTGTGATCCTGGTTTAGAAATGACTTACAATGTCTTTGGGCTCTAACATTTCTCTTAAACTTTTTAGAAAAAAGGCAGTGACAGTTAAGATAGGGCTTCTACTCCCCTGTTCCGGCTGTGGGTACCAACTTGAGGTAAGAACAGATCACCGCTGGAGTCCTCTCGGCATGACTGGGTCCCTAGCACTAATGTTTTCAACAGGGATTCCATGAGGGAACTAAGCTTTAATGGTCTGTAGGACATTCATTCTCTGGACGATGATGAACGAACTTCCCTCACATGCATTTAGATGGTACTAGTTCACCTCTGGGAAAACTGAGAAGTTGCTCAGATCACTTTCCAGGCTATGGTTCAGATAAGGAACCCCAGCTGAGAAAGGATACACAACGTTACCTTCCAATAGAGTCATCACAGAACAATAAAGCTGGAAGAACCACATAGGATATTTTATTCCAGTGGTTCTCCAAGTGTGTTTCAAAGCAGAGTCTCACCCTAGTCCACTGAGTCGGAAACTCTGGGGATGGGACTCAACAATGTGTGTGTCCACAAGCCCTGCAGATGCACCCTCAAGTTTGAGAAAAAGCATTCTAATCCCCTCACCCTCATATTCAGGTGACAAATACAGGAATACAGGAAATGCCATTTGCCCACGATCCGACCTGTCGTGTATATTTAAGCAGTGATGAGTATCCAGGTATTAGAAATTGTGTAACAATTAATAAAGCAATGTGAGACAGGGTCTTTCACAATATAACTAAGGTTAAAAGAGGTCATAGGGTGGGGCTCTAATGCAATAGGAGTGGCATCTTTATGAAAAGAGGAAGAAGCCAGGAAGCACATGCCTGGAATCTCAGCACTTCAGGAGGCTGAGGCAGGAGGACTACAAGTTCAAGTCCCATCTAGATAATTTAGAGACTCCTCGTCTCAAAACAAAAAAATAAAAAAAGAGGGGACTTGAGATGTAACTGAATGCGAAGGCCCTGGGTTCAATCCCCAGTACTGCAAATAAATAAATAAACAAAGAGGAAGAGGCAGTAGTTTCATGTATCCAATTTGATGGTGGCCAAATGTCCTTTGCGCAGTCTAATCCTGGATAAAAGTGCTTTGGAAACTACTGAAGCTCAATCTGTCATCTTTTTTCTCCTCTGTTAGGCCACAGAAGCATTCCTCTTTGGGTGCTCCATAACTCAGGCAATGGTATTTTATTCCTCCAATTAAGTCAGCTGAAACCCTTGCCGTTTGGAGTCGCCTTTCAATTTTCAATTCCCTCATCTCCCATGCCCACCCTATCCAAGCAGGCAGCACTAATTTTATTCATTCTGCAACTGAAATATCTTTCAAATTCTTCCTCTCTTCTTTATCCTTGCTGCTACAACCTCTGATGACATTTTATCACCTCCTTCCTAGACTACACATGAAGTTTTATAACTGGTTCCTGGTCACTGACCCTACTTTTTCAATATCCTGTCCAAAATGTGGGCAGAAATCATCCCTCCAAAATGCAAATCTCAGACAAAGCTGTTCCTGGTCCTCTCTGCTTTTCCTGAGTGGTCTCAGGCTACAACCTCATTCCCCCCACTTAAGGCTCCTAGAGTCACATTCCTCTAGCCCAGAACCCTCCATATCTTGGGATCTGAATATGCAGTAGTCCTAACTCCTGCTGCAAAGGCCATTTTTTCCTTATATGTGTGTGAATCATCACACGCAATATCTTAGGAGGAACACAAGGGTTCCTGCCGCAGGAATAAGAAACAGTACTTTCCAAGTCTTAGGAAGCCCTGAAACTATCCACCACCACCCCCATGTGCCAGAGATAGCAGCTATCCCTCATTTGAGGGTCTTCAGTCTTTGTTAACTTTGATAGCTTATTCTCCATGTATAGGTATGCATAAAGATATTGTTTAGCTTTGTTAGGAGGAAACAAATGTTTGTATTTTTCAGTGACTTCTTTTGACAACATTATGTTCATAAGATCTGCCCGTGATTTTGCAGGTAACTAGAGCTAATTTATTTCATTTCAAGAAAGGGGGGGAGGGAGGGAGACAGGGACACACAAGGTACATACTTTGTCCATTCTACTGGTGAAGGGCATGTGTGCCCTTCCCAGTTACTATGACCATGCTAGGACCACGCGTGGGCACATACCTGCTGCACAGAGGAAGGGCCTCTGCTAGGGAAACTGCTGCTCACATGGTATGTATATGTTCAACTTTACAATGTTACCAGGTAACGCCAGATTATTTTCCAGAGGTGGCTATCACAATTGACAGTCATGATATATTAACTTTTTCATCTATTGAGAAATGTAGTTTGGTGACATTTTGTTTCAAATTTTTGCACATATGTTCAAAAGTAAATCTGAACTTGAATTTTCTTAGATAATCTTTGACTAATTTTGGGTTCAAAGCTGTACTAGCCTATACATTCATTTAGGAATTTTTCTTCTTCTTGTATTCTTTTTAAAAGATTTTACATAGGGTACAATGGCACATGTCTATAATCCCATCCTTCCGAAGGCTGAGGCAGGCAGATTATAAATTTAAGGTCAGTCTGGGGTACTCAGCAAGACTCTCTCTCAGTCAAATGAATGATCAATCAATAGATTTGCAAGATTGGCATTATCAGTTGCTTTTTTAATTGCTGTAGAATTTGCCTATAAAACTACATAGCCTTTGTGTTTTTGAAGGAAAGATTTTTTCCTCCAAATAATAACAATTATAATATACTGTTCATTTTATTTAATAGTTTATAAGAGGATTCCAATTTTTTGAGACAATTTGATAATTTATATTTTTCTGGGAATCTGACCCAACACATAAGTTTCCAAAATTATTGTCATAAAGTGGTTCATACTATTATCTTTTCAGTCTCCTTTATCCTTCATACTGTTCTGCTTGCCTCCTCTTTTTTGTACCAGTCTTTCTCAGACTTCTAGAAGCTTTAGTAAAAGTGCTCTCTGTATGACAACACTTCCAGGTGGTCTTAGGTTCCCCTGGGTGCCTTCTCCCTTCCCTCTGCATGGAGCCTGCTAGCTCTCCATCACCCTCTGTGCTCAGACAGGCAGGAGAGAGCACAGTGTTGAGTGCATGTGCCCGCTGGGAGTCTTCCTGTTACTCTTTTTAGCACATGCTTATGGCCCTGGTCTTGTACATCCCAAATAAATGGAATAGAAACTTAATCTTTACATAAGGTTCTGTTTTAAAGACTGTTTTCAAAAGATTGATGTTTGCTTTGTTTTAGGAAATCTTTGTTTTTATGTGTTGGTCTCTTATCTTTATTATTTCCTTCCTGTTCTTTTCTTTAGGTTTATTCTAGGTTCTTTTGGGGGGAAGGGTGGGGGCAAGTTCTTAAATTAGGTGATTTTATTCCAACATTTCTCTTTTTCTAATACCAACATTTAAACCACAGGTTGGTAAACCAAGAGCCATGGGCCAAACTGACTAGCTAACTGCTTTTGTAAATAAAGTTTTATTGGAACACAAACACACCCATTCATTTTCATATTGTCTATGGCCGTTGTGCTACAACAGCAAAGCTGAGTAGTTGAACAGAGTGTGACAGTAGTGATAATTGGTATGTGTTCCTTTAAAAGTTTGCCATGTCCTTCAAAGGTACAGATTTTCCTCTAAGTGTTGCTTGAGTAATAATGTTCAAGTTTTGCTCTATAATATACAAGCTTTTTCTTTAATAATTCTGAGCTCAGAGTTTCTGAATATCTAGTATGATTTCTGTGATGCATGAAAATTATTTACAGCCATTAAAAGTAGTTTTTAATTTCCACACATATGAAATTCCTTAAAAATATATTTTTAATAACTGATTTGGAAACTAAATTGCTGTGTGATTGGAAAGTTATATTTGTAATACTGATTCTCTGAAACTTTTAGAAATTTTATTTCTAGCCTAGCACACAATCACGTTTTATATGTGCTTAAAACTAGTACACAGTCTGTAATTGTTGGATTTAGTATATTTTAACTGACTTTGAATTCTTTTATATTCTGATTGTCTGCTTGACCAATGAATTACTGAGAAAAGTATTAAAATCTCCTATTACAGAGCAGGTTATCAGTTTCTCCCATAGTACTGACCATTTTTTGCTTTGTATCTTCAGCTATATACAATTAAACCTTTCACAACTTCCTGGTGAACTGAACCTTTTAGGAAGATAAGTAATGTTTCCATCCATTTCCAATAATATTTTTGTTCAAAGTTTTTGTCACATTCATTCTGAAAATCTTTGGCTTTAATTAGAGGGTAAATCCATTATTGTCATTACTGCTGTATATGGGTATTCTGACCATTTGATTTTGTACTTCCCATTTCTTTCTTGTTGTGTTTCTTTTAGAGTGACTGAAATTTCCTTCACTGTACTTTTTCTCCTTTACCTGCTTTAAAGCTACATACTCTTTCTTCCTTCCTTCTCTCCCCTCCTTATTCCTCTTCTTTTCTTTCCCTCCCACTCGCTCTCCCTCCCTTCCTTCTTCCTTGTAAGCTCCTCTAGTGTGGTGGACTTATTGTGGTCAACTTGCGGTGGAACGCCCAGCTGAACTGAGTTGGTGCAGTTCTGGGCACAGAGGATCCACCTGAGGATTGTTGCTGATGCAACATAAAGGAGAACGGGAGCAGAAGACAGTTGTGGGCTGTTTCCCAGGAGAAGCTCTGCTGCGGCTGGTTCTCCTGAAGGAGCCTCGGCTGTTCCTGCCGAAGAAGGAGCTCGGGGCCTTGCTGTCATCAAGGATGGGTGCTATTGCTTTGAGGGAGTTCTGGTCTTTATCTCTGCTGCGAGGATAGTACCCTGGTTCCAGTAAAGATTTCTTCAGCCATCATCTGTAGACATGGATGTACACATGAACAGTGCTGTGGGCTCCCAGCACTTGACTGGATCTTTTGGGTCTCCAGTGCATAGACAGACATTCGGCACTGTTCCAGGATTTGGCTTAGGGGTGAATGTTGTAACTTGTAAATGTCCTGTATTAAATCTGCTCCCTTGCGAACCATTAGCTCTAGAAAGGTAACTAATACATCTAGAAATCTGAATTTGTGAGTTTAACTTATAGTTTAAATGTAATATCTTTACTTTCCCATAATAATAAAAGGGCTTAAGAATTCTTTACTCTCAAACACCTCCTTCTTATGCTATTTACATGATTGTTATCCATATTTTGGATACATATTGATTTTTTTCAACCCTACAAATTATTCATATTTTTACTGCTTCATATAGACATTTATCTTTGTGTTTTAATTTAATTTTTGTTTTTCTTACAATTTCTTTGTTGTTGGGAGATCATTTCTATTGTTCCAGAAATACATTCTTTAGTTAAAATCTGCTGCTGGCAAATTTCTCAGGTTTGTCTTGTCATGACAATGTCTTTATACAGTCTTTATTCTTGAAAGATAACTTTATTGAATATCTTCCTTTCTCTTAGCAGTATATTTGTGTAAACACACACAAACACAGACATATAAAATCACAGCAGAATGACTACAGGCATTGTCATTACCAAGTGAAACAAGGAAACTAAGAGTCTATTTCTAGTTAAGCAACTAATTTGCTACCAAAAATTACTTAATTAAACCAGACTATGCTTCAGTACACCCCTCCAAAAAGTGGAATTAACTAGTGATCTACCTTATAGGAACATCAGCAAATTAAACAGCTATAAGATAATGGGTGAAATGAATTTAAGGACAGAGTCTTTGCCTTCGTAACTATGTGAATTGAATGCATCCTAAAGATGCTTAGGCATTAAGAATATTTAAAATTAGTATATGAAAGAGAATGAACCAATTTTAAAAGATTATTCTTCCAAAAGATTCAAAGTATATTTGTCAAGAAAGAAGTTAATTCTAATTATTAAAAAATATGCAGTAGAATGAAGAGGCTATATTCTGAAGCCAGCCATTAAAAGTAGATTCTCGAAATGCTGCTCATAAAACTGCAGGTGAAACTCCATCACTTGAGCTCAGGGCTTCTGCACAAAGCAGCTGCCTAGGAAAGAAGGGCCTCTGCATTTACAAAGCATTTATTGTAGAGATAAACGAGTGATAGACGAAGTTTACAGCACTAACGGCAGATCTAAGACTAAAATCCACCAGCTAAACAAGTGATTTTTTTAAAAGAGAAAATTCTACAAAAGTTAACATTTTATTGCTTTTAAATTCAAAGTTTAATTCTGTGCAACCGTGTCCTTATTGACAATTTCAGGAGCAGGGTGGCTCTCAGTAGTCACTCCTACTGTAGCTACCACCTAGGCCATTCTCCTACTACCATGCGCATAATTCCAGTTATTATTCCATTATATGAATTAAAGCACTGATGATAATTCAAATCAATTCATGTAACTATTAACAAGACACCAACAGAATCATGACATGGAGGCACACGGGCCAAGCAAACTGTGGGGGTCAGTGAGTGGGAATGGTCAGAGAACAGGATGGAGGGCTCCCGGGTGAACTAGCCTCGCAGCAGAACACTGGGGTGTGTGGGCAAGAAGGTATGCGGAGAGGAGAGCTTGGCAGCAGAGAAAGGGAATTACGGTAACAGCTTTAAGGAAGCCACTTCAGAAAGGGGGATAGAGGAGAGAGAAAACAAAAACAAAGAAACATCTCTTTTAGTTTGCTTTAGTGTCAGTTTTGGTAATGAACTGAAAGCATAAGGAAGAAAAATAGACAAATTTGGTTGGTGAGTCAAAAACAATGAAGCCCACAAGAGAACACACCTCAATTATTTTAGGACAAAGAAAATGTAACCTGACTGGAATAAAGTTAAAAAAAATGCAACTACTGTTATCTTTTTAAAAAGAAAGAAATTAAAATGTATCTTGAAATTGAACCAACACACATCACAACCTGGACCTAAATTAGTCATGAGATTATTAGTTAGGATAGTGCCTCCACAGAATGTAACAAGGAAAGACTGACCAGCAGGGCTTGTAAGTAAGTGTTCTAGGCCCACAATGCCCCAAGAGATCTTTGATTTTTATTTTTATTGGTACATGTTTGCAGTACATAATGATTACACAACACATCTTAACTATTTTTTCATCCCCTTCTCCTCCCCTCCCTCCATCTCTTGGTCCCCTACCCTTTTGCAAAAGATCTATCATTAAGACTGCCCTTTAGGACCTTTAGGGTTTTGTATTTTCATTCTGGATTATTCCCTTTTATCAGTTTGTACTGTTCTCCTGATTTACCAATAACTGCCTTTCTGGCTCCATTTCCTGGACTATCACCTATCTCCCTCTTCGCATCCTGTTTCTACAGTAGCTAGCTCTTCATGCAGCACAGGCTGGAGTCTCGCATAGCTGGATACTATCTTATGCATTGCTTACACCGAGCATAGCTGGTCCTGTGGGCTGGTGTTAAATAAAAAATGGACTATCATCTGTCAAATTATAATATAAAATGTGATGGCAAAAGATTTTGATGTTGAAAAATACTACAAAAGAACAGGAGAACAAGAATTCCCTAATGCAGCTCAAGCTCCCAACACACACCATGCCACAGTACTTCTGGCACAAATGCTCCAAAGTGAAACACACACCCCCAAACAAGCACCTGCGATGCAAATATCCCTTCAGGAACATCAATTTCCTTCTGTCCCTCTCAATTCCTTACTCAGTGAACACAAGTGTGAACTTTCAAATGCTCTATAGATCATCAGTTTGAGACAAGTATATTCTCTGGGTAAATCAGAAGCCTGCCTTTCTTCTTGTTGGATGTATCTTTGGGACATTAACATTTTTTGGTTTTAGGAGACAGAGTTGAATGATGCTGACCTATTGCCAGAAATTCAGCTTAGAATTACATACCAGTTCTTATAATATGTAAAATGGATTTTAAAAACAATGACCAGCCCATGTGCCTGAAGCATCCCCCGGAAACCTGCAGGGCACAGTTCCCAGGCTTACAGACCAGACTTAACGGACGGCTACAGAAGGTCAGTAACAGAGAGCAAACGCTGGTACTCTGACCTTAAGCATCCTTCAGCGGAGCCCTCCTGGCACACCTTCCGATTTCAGGTCTAAACTTTCCTTGTATGTACTAATATTACCAGAGGAAGATTGGAAAGGGAAATAAATGAGGAAAGAGAGAAGTAGCTACAAATGAAGAAAAAGGGAAAGAGGGGGCAAGCAGAAAAGTGAGCAAGAGATTAAAAAAAAAAAAGAAAGAATAGGTATGAGAAAGTAGAGGAGAAAGGAGGTATTATTACAGCTCTAGACAAATGTGAACAAATGCCAGGTCTGGGTTTATTAAAAGCTCAAAGTGATTCAGACATTTGAATATCAATACTAGAACCACAAACCAAAGCCCAGGACAATGATTATCCTCTGGAACAGCTGGAAAGGAAGGTTACAGATCGATCTTACTAAAACGCATGAAATATGTGTACTTATACTTGCTTCTATGTAACATTCTCAGAACTATAATGAAGGTCTTGATGAAAGCAAGGAGACCGCTGACTTCCATGACCTCACTGTGGTTAATGACAGAATCGTGGTTCAAGCTACCGTGGGTGGCCCTCTTCATTAGGTAAATCTACAAGACAACAGTAGTATGCCCAGAAAAGGAGAAACCAAGTTCTCTACAAAGGTAAAGATGTTTGTGGGTAAAACGGAGGCAACAGCCTATACAGAGGAATCGATGATACATCAGTAAATACCAGATGTTGTTTAGTTGGAACATACATATCAGACCTCAAATAAACTTATGTTCCTGCCATTTCGTCCATTTCTTTTTTTTAATTTATTTTTAACCAAGAACATGTATTGGTACATTGTACATATAATGATCACATTCATCACATTTATTTTGTACCTGTACATGATTTGTCCATTTCTTTTATTAGATTGTTTGACACGTTTATGTGGCACATGCTATAGGCTGTGTTGGTAACTGGGCATAAATCAAGAAAAAACAATAATAAAAATCTTAAATTGCTGACTTAACCTCAGACACACAAACACACACAAACATACACACACACACACACCACAAATACTCTTTTAAAAATTTTTGGATGAATCAAAAGTTCACATTGTCTAGTTGAGAAGAAACCTGTAATTTCTAAATGTGGAATCCCTTTTTATAAGTAATTAGGTAAGAACATACAGTTGGGGGACAAGGTAATACTTGTCTGAAGTAATACTTGCCAAATATCTAGCCTAAATTTTGAGGACTGACAGAAGTAATGCGTGAAAAAAATCATTCAAGTAATCACTGAGTCATTGTGTACCTGAATATGAGCACTGATAGGAACTGTACGAAATGAAATTAAGCAGAGAAAGAAGACCTAACAACCAAGGAGATATTCAGTCTGGTGGAGAAAAATAGATTATGCACCACGAATCAAAATTTGCACAGTATCATCATGTACCAGATTATTTAGTTCAGAAAACAATAATTAACATGACTCTGAAGTCATATTCTTTACTAAGCTTTTAGCAACATTTAAAACAATCTAAATGTGTTGATTTGAATTCTGATCTTCTATTTTCCTTGCAAAATGGTAGGTTCAAAGGGCAAAGCCAAGGCAGTAAGATCTGTAGTGTGAGGGACTGTACCACCCTAGCACTAGTGGCCTTGAAAGGGGTCCTGTGGCCCATGGACTTCTGTCCATCTGCAGGAGGGAGGAGCCATGGAAGTTTAACAGGCTGAGTACGGGTAATGCCACACTGCTTAGCTTTCAACACTCAGAGGCCTTCAGTAGGGCCACACACCTTCAATGCTAATTGGTTTCTAGGTTCACAAGTTCTTAAAGAACCTACTTCATTTTCTATCACCTTAAACCCTACGGGCTGAGCCAAGGTGAATCACTGTCAGGAGATACAGGACAGTTCTCACCACATGCAGAAAAGTTCAGGTGCAACATGAGACTTCTTTCACTTCCGTCCACAGGCAAGGCCAGTTCTCCATCAGTAGAGGCTCTTTTTCTCTAGTAATGTAAGATCTCTCAAGTCCAGTTTATTGTTGCAATTGCTCAAATGATCTAATTTGTCCTTAAAAGACCAAGAGTATTCTCAGAGCATCCAATATATGATGATGAGTTGAAGCAATACAAAAAAGTTCCACATAATCTGTATCTACACAGTATATTTCATCAAAACCATTCAGTAGCAAGTTACTATAAGCATACTTCAGGAATTTTTTTTTACCTAATTGCATTTATGATAGGTAGTTTGTTATTACCTAAAGAGTCGAGGCCAGATAGTTTTGATTTGCTCCCCAGATAGTTTTCCAGTATTATCTTTCAATACCGTTTTCCATGTATTGCCCTTTATGCTCTATCCCTGAGAGTTCATAGAATGTGCCATACCTGTCCCCCGCTACGTTTTCATTGTGATCTTTTTGTCCCAAATGCCTTTTTAATACCATTGGCAATCTACCAACACCATATAGCATCCCCTTCTTTTCAAATCTTGCATCTGTTTTTCAAATATTTTCTGTCTCCCTAGAGAAAATTAATTATTCCTTTCAGGGTACAAAACTTTTATATTTGATTAACACATTTTATTCTGTTATATTGTAGTTCTTTAGATGTCTAACTTTCAGACTACATTTAAAGATCCATTAGAGTGGGATTACGTATTTTGCTCATCTTTAAATTTTTTCTAATCTCTAGCACTTGCATTTTACACAGTTAAGTACTCAAGAATACTTGGATGGATTTACAGATGAATGAATGGAGAATAGCATCTCAGTTTCCCACCACAAAAAGTAACAGATGGTCACCAGGGATCTTTACCTAGCTATGTAAGCTTTATTATTCTTTCGAAAGGTATTACCTTTGCCTTACCTCAGTAAACACTGAAAATACTTTAACATATTCAATGACACATTATACCTAACCAATGGGTTAGAAAGGGGCTTATACTCAGTCTCCCTTACTCTAAATCCCCAGTAAAACTACTTGTAAATTTTCATTTAATTTGTGCAGTCAAGACTGAATTGGAAGACTCTTTGGCTTTGTGATTTATTCGTCCTCTTATGTGTACACTGGAGGCTTCACCAAGACGTGAACATGAGTGGCATGCTCTTAGCTCAGCCAGAGACCACAGCCAGGCCTGGGAGTCAGTCCAAGTATTTGTCATCACCTAGCAAACAGCTGGGAGTTAGGCACAGGTTCTCCAGTTCACTAAAAGCAGGACTTGGAACCACGACCTTCATGCATTCAGAAAACCAAGCAAGAATGGAGGCATATTCACAGATCTTCATTGGACTATGGCTTCCAGGGTGCTGCTGGGAGAGTTATGCAGATTTTGTTCCCAATTAATTGAATCAGATTGTAGTAAATAGCAATTTAAGTACATCATCTGCCCATCCCGTTCCCATATCATCGAAGAGCAGCTGTGTCAGGATCCAGGCAGCTTACAGAAGTATAGGCTGAGCGCAGGCGCTGGGCCCTGACAGAGGGAATCCCCAGTTATGGGGAAGTCGGATCTACCACTAAAATACACATGTATCACAACATGCACAGTAGCACGGAAGAAAAAATATGCACAGAATGAGTGAGGTACTGTGTGCATTACAGCTCTATAAGCAGAAAAGTACTTAACATCCTGGCTTTGTGGATGGGAAACTGTCAAGGAAGGTCTCAGAATAAAGCAAATAAATCCAGAATTCACACATGGGGCCTGTCTTACTTTACACTCTTAACCACTCTTCCATTAGAGACTGCATGTGACAGGGGTGTTGGTACTGACAATGGTGAGAATGGTGACATCAGAACGATCTGTGGGGTCAGAGAAACCATTAAATTTAAGGTTGATAATAGAACAGGGACATCCATGAAAATACTAATGTTCTAGGTAGGCAAAATTTGAACCAATTATAGTCATTCATGTGAATTGTGTGTAACCATGCCTAATTATGCGTGAGTACAATACTTACATATAAAAACAAATGTCAAAATAACTTTTATGTAAAATTTATTTAATGAGAATACCGAGCTCTACACAGGTGGAACTAGATATCATTTTTGTCTAAGCTCTAATGTGCAGGTCTCAGTCTGTTTTCTTCTTCTTTAATAGAAAATCACATATGGGGTCAATTAAAAGCAACAGACATTTATTTCACACACATTTCTGGAGGCTGGAAGTCCAGGAGCACAGTGCTGGCCTCTAGTGAGGGGCCTCATGCTGCACCACAGTCTGGCAAGAGGCGAGTGAACAAGAGACAGGAGTGCACGAGCTCAGGGCTCTCTTGCCTGTCTTATAAATCCCATATGGGAACTCCACCATCATAACCTCCTCTAACTATAAGTATCTCCCAAAGGCCCTACCTCCAAATACCATCAACATATAAATTTAGGGACGAAGTTTCCAACACATGAACTTTTGGAAGACATATGAATGTTCGAAATCATAGCAATGCATGTGTGTTGTCTATATATTTTTCTATACATTGTTTTCCTGAGAACATTCTCAAATGCTAGACTTTATCAGATACTGGGAGGAAAAGGACATCAAGGTAAAATAGAGCCTTGCTGTGCAGAATCTTGGGATCTGTCCTTTTCTTTCTGGTCCCTCCCTGTGAGTTATGACTGTCATTATTCTATAGGTTAGAAAAGTGAGGTTGGAATAGGTGAAATAGCTCATCCATATAATTTGCTTTTCTACTTACAACTTCAAAAGTAAATGTTATTGATAATCAGTGAAACACCCAGATTTAATACCAGAAGAAATCATCTCCATTCATTACAGAAATAAAAGTCCACACATGCTTCATTATTTGGAGAAGCCTTGCTTTAATTTCTTAATTAAATTTCCCATCTACTTACTCTAATGAAGCTTCCAGTTTTGTGAATGGAATGAGTGAGGGGCTAATTAGGGTTACATAACCTAACTGAAAACAAGGTAACCATCAACCTGCCCTGTCCAAGACTTCCCGTACACGGTTACTCCTTGAAGAGTATATTTAAAAGGTAAATCCTGTCATCTGGGGAAGCACAAATTCGAATAGAGTTGAATAAACAACATTATCCAGTTTAGAGCCATGGGAAGCAGAGAGGGACAAGATGGGAAGAAGTCCGATACAGAGGAGGGAGTATGAATCCGAGGTTTGGACCACTGCCTTGCAGGCTTCCTGGGAGGGGCAGTAGAGTATGTAACAAGAAGTGTGCTTAACTGGAGTTTCATTCTTTGCCTTGTTAGATGAGAGGAAATCAGAGAAGGTGAAGAGCTAGATCTTTACAATGGGATGACCTTGTGTTGTTGGAAATACAGTGAATTTCCAGAGAGGCAAATTTCTACATTCAAAACATAGATTGGGGAAAAAAAAAAATCTCTCCAAACAAAACGATGAAGTTTTTGTGGCAGAAATCTCTCCAAAACTGTTGCTCATCCTTTGGCATGTTAATTAGAAACTGCTGGGGAGCAGGGGGAGTCTTCTGTCTTTGGCATCAAGAGGCTTTGCAAAATAGACCCTCCGAGAATGACCTGCCAATCTGTACTCCTGAGGCCCCATCCACTGCAGGCTCATTTTCATTCATAAGGTCTGCTCCTGCTTATATTTAAGCAGAATGTCTGGAATCCAGACTATGGAATAACCACAGAGGATTGTCCCTTTGTACTTCCTAAAAAATGTATGTGCAATGACATTTGGAATAGCTAGGTGCGACTAATGTCAATGTTTACAGTGTTTGTTGAGACAATATTAATAGCTAATATTTATTGAGGATTTACTATCTGTTGGGCACTGTTCCAAGCACCTTATATGGATTAACTCATTTAATCCTTGCAACAACCCTTTCAGACAGGCACTATTATTCCCCTCATTTAACACATGAGGACACAGGTACAGAAATAAACTCCCCCAAGGTCATACATTTTAACAAAAAAAACAAATTTTGCCAGAGAAGTTTATTGTTATGAATTACTCTGAAGTGACTAATATCCTTGCTAATTCAAAAGAAGACTGAGCCCCTTCTTAACCTTGAGCTGTTGGGGCCACCAGACATCTTGTTCATCTGTGTAACTCCAAGAACATGTTCAGATAGAGAGTAATACTTGGTCAATAAATGTTGAATGGATCCTGCTTACTTAAAGTTCCATGATATCTGTAGCCATATGATGATTTTAAAGGTGTTCAAAGAACAGAAAAATCTGAATTCATTTTGATGCTAGTGTCTCTCTTTCATTAAGCCTATTAATCTGTCTGCTTGCCGATCTCTCTCTTACACACTGTGATAAATGATATACTGTCTTTTATGTTGGCATTTTCATCCAAGGACCTTGATATTGTGGATATGCATTGTGAGCCTGATGCTACTCATAAAAATATTCATGCATTCTAGAGAGTGCATTCCATTCATTCAAACGGATTCTGAGAACTCAGCCGGATGCAAACTGGCAGGCAGCTCAGAATCCTGCCACAGATGTGCTTCGCTTGACTGGTACTGCTAAGAATTTCTTCTTTTTTTTTTTTGAACGTGCAGATCAGGTCTACTGTTCTTTGCAAACAAAGCTTGAGCCACATACTTAACTACCTGCTTGACCCCAAAAGTGTTTTATTTTGTAATTTCTCCAATCTACAGGTGCCTAAAAATTTGCAATTGATCACATTTAGGGTGCCTGTGTTTCTGGAATTTAAAATGTATGGCTCATGCTGTAGGTTGATAGGAATCTTTCCAGGTAATCAAGCAAGTATTATTTCAAGCTATTCCTTCCATATATGCATATCTAATTATCCTGGCGGCAACTCTATGTCCCACCAAGGCATCCCTAGATAGAATCATCAATAGTGTCATGATTTATAAAGGATACACTCAAACCCAGGGACAGACGGGCAGTCCTACAGGCATCTAACAAGAGAAATGCTACTGAATAGCACAGCAAATGCTTTAACTCTGACTTTATCCAATTGACTGGTATGTTCACTGTCGTATTCTTCATCCTAAAATGCCTCTCACAAAGAGATGAGACTTGTTCAAGGCCTCACTACAGTTTATTCTTGGACTTCTCTCCAGCCAGCCTGGACAGACAGGGATAACCTGGAGGCGAACCACCGGCCTAGCTCAGAACTACAGCCCCGTGTCCTGGGTGATGGAGATGTGGGGCTCACATCCCTCGTGACCAGCTGCCCTACTGCAATCTGACCTCTTAGATTCCTCTTCTGAATTGATGTAGTACTGTAGCTAACTAGATCCTTCCTACTGTCCCACTGTTATTTACAGCCTGGATCTAGTCCACGGCATAGAGCACAGCAGTTCCAATCGATGCTTCTTACACTGTGGACATTTATGTGCCACCGACAGAGAATTTTCCACTTCTTCCTGTAGTCCCACTGACTGACTCTCTCTACTTAGGCCCATTAGGGAACTCAACTGTGAAACTGTCGAAAGGTAATGGCCGGCCATGTCACTGGCAGGCTGCGACGCCAGTGCCTTCAGAAGAGCCTTTCCTGTTGCTCTGTGGCAGAATAATCAGCTCTTCACAACATACTCTTGGATTTCCACGGGAATCATTCAGAGTTGGTTTCAAGGACTCTGGAGCATTTGCTTGGAACAACACAGCTATGGTTATGACATCTGATAATGAGGTTTTGTCATTCAAACACTTTCTACTTCAGGAAGGGGAACCTTAGTTCTCACTTCAACATAGAGCCACCTCAGCCTATACACTGAGATGTTCTCTTTCTTAGTGTTATCTCTGGCTCTGAGTTACCTAACACGAAGCATGGATGCAGCGGAGTGCTGTTCCCGAGGCTTGGGGAGGCCACTCACTTCCTCCGAGGTGGATGGTGGCAAACTTAAGGCACGCGTGTTATTTTTCTTTTAAGACAAAAGACGTCAATGTATGAGCTGCTTTTTCTAAACTCAAACTTCAGTATTCAGGTTTAATGGCAGTGTTGGCACTTTGCAATAAATGAGTGGGGTTTGGGGTTGCAGTTTGGGCATTCGGTCTCTAAAAGTTTCGCCATCACGGTTCTGGGCACGGAGGTGCTAGGCATGCATTCTTTTCCTCGGCTCTGTGGCATAAATGAAGATGGAGCCCCTGTCCTCCCCTGCTCCGCAGCCCAGATTCCTGGCCCCTGATGCTTGTCATCCTACAAAGGCTTTCCCGAGAGTGAGTTCGGTGTCTGCTCAGCCTTGTTCCTCTCAGGATGCTCCTGAGCACTCTCACCTCTCCCCAATCCAATTCCATTCCCATCCCTTCAGGAGCTGGCTGCACTCAACTCATAATCACGCTAATCATTAAAGGTGCCCACTAAGCCAACAATTTTGCAGTTCAGTTTTTGACAGACTCTCTTGAGGCAATGCCCTATCCGAAAGGCAGACCAACGAGAAAGATCTCCTTCTGTACACGGGTCATGTCGACATGACACCAACCCAGACTCTCACGCCTCCATTTTCCTGACAGCGAGGATACCTCGCTCACCATGCTGGCTGGTTCCTACAGCATAAAACTACCTATAAACTGATCTCAACAGAAAAACTGTGGATGCCTCAAAACATTCCACACAGACAGCAGCAGTTCCATCTCCAGAGCTCTCTCCTGCAGCAGCAAGCAGCTGCCACCCCACAGGGAAGGGCTCTAGTGAGCCCAATATCTAAATCTCATTGTAATCGGATTTTAGAATAGGATGCTTGCTTTTCTTCTTCTTGGGTACTGGAGGCAATAATAAGATCACCTCAAGCAGACCAGTCCATGTAGAGGCTGGAAGATCTGGAATCAATGAGGAGTTCGCTGTTTAGAGAGGTCGGCACTGCTGCCTCAGTAAAGACGAGCCCCCTCAAAGGACGAAGCCCCAGCATAGGACTATTGAGTCAGCAGCCAGTGTGCTGTGGGGTAAAGAGGAGAAGAGCATGCGAGGAGAGGACCTGCAGTCCCTTTGTTTGGGAATACTGCATCATCAGTCTCACAGCAGATCTCAACTCTGTTTTCTAACAACCAGGAATCAGAAATGACATAAGGAGGGGAAAAAAAATCTTGGCACCTCTGGAAGCTCATCGCTGTGGCAAGATCAGGGCTGAGATGCCAGCACTTTCTCTTCCCTCTCTCGGAACTGAAGAGGTGCTATGATGGCAAGACTCACTGAACCAAGGCAAACTGCAGTGCCTGGAAATGTCTTTGTCCCTAAAATACCCCAAAGCAGAGGATGGCCGAGAGGACAGTAGCCTGAGGCCCAGAGACCCAGTCTGGCTCCCGAAGGACAGCCAGGGCCCTGCAGCCTCAGCACTGGCCTGGCCCCCACCACGGCAGCAGCTGCTTCGTGCTGGTGCAGCCGAAGGAAGTTTTCTGAGGCCCCTGCTCCCCAAGCAGATGCCACAGAGTCCCTGGGAGGAAAAGCCACATTGGTTTTATGGGAAAGCCGGCCCCCAGTGCTCAGAGGGAAAAGAAGAAGATGCTCATAAAACAGAGTGGAGGGGAATGGGAGGGATAGCTTTGAAAGGAAAAGCTACAGGATTCGGGAAGAGGTGGTCCTATGGGAAACAGGAGCTTTGGTAATTTTCTGAGAAGAAAGAAGTAATGCTGAATGGGGTCTGATAGTTATAATCCTGGGAGCTATCTGGCTGTCGGGTCTCACCCCAGCTGACTTGCTTTCTTACATCCTGTAATCAAATAGCTCGAGAAAACTGGGGTTCACTTTAATCAACTGATTACCCCAACAAACTAGGGTGAGATCAATGCTGAAGACAGTCCAACATCTCTAGAGTAAAGGCAGAGGTGATGTTAGAAAAAGGGGCCACTGCAGTACTCTTTCAACAAGAGCCATTCACCAGGAGGGTCAGTTTCCTGGCACTGGACAGACATGATGACAATGCTTTATGAAACACATCTTCTCTCATTTGGAGTATTTTTGGAATACTGTTGCCTTTCGTGGCACTTCTGTTAAGGCACGTTCTCTATAGAGGGGGGAAACAAAAGTCTCAATTTTGTTAAGTGATTCATTCAAGGTCACAGTGAGCTACTGCTAGAAATAAGAATTGCTCTAAATTCAATTTTTTTTTTATTACAGCATTCCACTCCTACTGGATAAATCTTACATTAAGAGTAGCTTTAAAGACAGAGCTAATATAGAAGGGTTTATACCAATGTGGAATTGAGGGAAATGAGCTATAATATTGCATTCTTAAGACATAGGACCTCCTGGTCTTACATAAGAGATTGGCAAGAATCAATTCAGAAGGATGCCAAGTCAATTAAAAAATAATGGAATCAGTGGCTTCTAAATTAAAAAAAAACTCTTCAAGTAGTAATATAAAGGAAAAGTTGAAGTATGAAATAAGAAGTCTTTTTCAAGAAGGACCGACAATAAATTATCACAAAACAAGCAACAAAACAAATATAGCTAGCTATAAAACCTATCTAAATACAAATCCTTCAAAAATAATCATCAGAGTATTTTGTTCTCCAGATAAATTCCTCCCACTCTTTTTCAACAGTTTTCCCTTCAGACCAGCCCAAAGGAGCTGGAGAGATACACTTGTTTTTCCTCCAAACCAATATTAGAAAAGAAATTAAAAATTGTTTAACAACACCATATTTCACTTAAGAGTCTCTATCCTCGCTTAATCACATTAGCGTGAAAGATATACAGTACATAGACATCAGTCATCCACCCTTCAACTGCCCACTTATTCCACGGTCTCACTTCCTTTGTAGTGGACCCATCACATCCCAAATATTTCTAGGCTTAGAGTCGTATCACTTACTTCCGGGGTGCTTGGTAGCTAATAACCTTGCGGGAAACCTGGCTATGGGCATTTGAGCCTTTGGCAGGGGTCAGAGCCACCACTCCTAGGTGCTGATGTAACTCTTCTGATTCTAGTTCTTTTGGACAAGCACCCAATTCCCTTTTCACATACACTGGGAGCCTTTCCTGGAGAAGAGAGTTCAGCGAGTGTCTGACTCCATTGATACGGATCTGGAATCAGATTAGCTCTGAGAGGCCAAGGAGGAAGAGACTGAGAAGGAGGAACCCTGAAGTGACCTTGGGAGGCTCAGAGTGTGGGCACACTTCCGTTTTGGCATTTGAACCATCAAGTGCAATTCAGTAGGCAAGCCCTTGCCCAGCTCTGCAAGAACTCGCCCCAGCCCTGGGTACCTCAGTGGCCTCCATTCCTACTCCCTGGCACCAGGACCACTGAGCCTGCAAATACATCACTCTTGTCCACCTTCTTCCCCTGAGCTCCTGTGGAGCTGTTATGTAGATGGACTCCACTGAGAGAATGGGCAGGAATCTATAAACCACCAGGCAAACTTATTCATTGTCACCCTGACTTGGGACAATGTGCTCCAGAGCACAAGTTAGTGCCACAGCTCAAGTTCAGGGATCTCACTGAGGCACCTCACAGGGAGGCATTCCAGATGAGGAGAGCAGTCTTTGGTTTTCTTTCAACCTAAGTAAGGTCTCTTGTTCCTGAGCAGCTGCAAAGCTAAGGAAAGCAGAGTACCTTTCCCCAGAGAGGGCCAAATTAGGTGGTCTGTGACTGTCTTTCATTGAAAGGAAAGCAAACAAATGTCCATCTTTTTTTTTTTTTTTACAAATGTTCATCTTACTGTGAGTGTTTTCATTATCTTCATGGTGGGAAGGGGATTGGAAAGAAGACTGTGGTACTTAAGAACAACAAGCAAAGGCTTGGGGCTGTGTTTTGCTTTTTAAATGGATACTAGGGAGAAAGTGGGAGAGAAAACATTTTCTTGCTGGCACTCTCAAAGCATGATGTGGTGCCAGCCGCTGCACCTCCTGTCTGAAGATAGGATAACTGTCACTCTTCTTGCCATAACTTCCTGCTTTCAGATCAGTAGCTGGCAGGCTTATCTGCTTCACAGCAGCTTCAGAACCACATCAGTGACACTGATGATGTCAGCCAGAGCCATCGGAAAGGAGGATGTTGCCACTGCCAAAAGTAGGGGCGGGAAAATTCTAGCCTTCTCGACAATTCTTGCATCTATCAGTTGGTTTGACTCTCCAATTGGCATCCATGATTTTCAGAAAGCCAGAAGGGGATCTCTAGTTTTGTATCGCCCTTTACATCAATCAACATGAATGCCACCACCTAGCAGGTGTCTAAAGCCACAGTATACACAACTGTAGTGTTTGCTGCAATACTTCTGGCTAACTTCATGTCCTAACTGTCTTCATTTGGAGTAGTATTGTAATACGAATGACACCATAATCACCAAAAATTTGATTAGGATCCATGACATAATGTTGTTTTGTGGTCTGTCTTCTTAAAAATAGGTTTAAAACTCTCTGCTGTCTGGGATAGCATTTCTTTAAATTTCATGGCTGCAAACATATAATTCCATTCCATTGTCAAATATCCACCTCCTGGTCCAGGATAATGTTAAGGCAGTGAAACACTATATGACTAACACAGGGCTCAAATGCTTTAGAACATATGGTTTATGGAAAAGAAAGAAATCTTACAGCAAGGGTGAGTTCAAAGTGAGAGATGCCTTCTCTCGCCCAGGCAGTCACAGGTGAGAAATCCACTGGTAGCCTAGCTCATAATTCCCAAGTCTCCTGAAAGCAGCAAGACACTCTAATCTCAAACTCTGGTGCAAAAGTATATGACAACTGAGGTCCAATAAATCATTTTTTCTGATTCATGGATGAAGAGGGAGTGTGTCAAGTTCAGAAAACTGCAATTCTCGTCTCAGTATTTTCTCACAAATATATCCTCTGCAATAATACTCACTGCCCAACTCCGGAGGGAGTTTAACATTATATAATGACAATTACCAACAACTTGCTTGGCAACCATGGCTAAGATATTTGATTTTCTGTGTTTCTGTTTCTTGCCCTATTTTCTGCCCAGTAAGCTAAACATGAAGTTAATCTGTCTCACAGGGTGAAGAACTAAAAAAAAAAGCTTTGGGTGATTACCCAAAAGAAGGAAAAGGATCAATAATGTCACATTTGGCACTCATCCCCATGGCTACTTTAGCTTTCCCTAAGCCATACTGATCTAAGAGTTCTTCACCTGGTCTTTGAGGCCCCACAGGTGCCCTAGATAGACTTTTAAAGAGGTTTGCTTGCCCTAATCTCTGGAGCAGGTAACCAGTGATACTAAGTTTAAGAACCATGTCTACAATAAACCTTGGCTACAGGTGGACCTAAAAAGTTACACTGCCTCATGGAGAAAGTCAGGGAAGATGGCCCCAGCAGCCAAGAGAAACATGTAAGATAAGGCTCTCAAGAAATCACTGGGTCCGTAGGCCTTAACTCCCTGGGTCATTTACTCAGAGCGAGCTGATTCTGTGCATCTCGGGGGGAAAATCTTCAATCGCAGGTGCCTGCCTACAAGTTGGTTCATATCAAGCAGAAGAAATCACTGATGGAGGAGGACATAAAATAGGGAGCTACTACCTTCCAATACTAGAGACACTTGAGAAAGGCAGCTTTACAATAAAAAGGTTATAATGAGCTGCAAGTGGGGGCCATCTTGCGTGCAGTATAAGAGACACAAATGGGGACAAGATCAGACCTAGGAGGAAGGGATGAATTCTCTGGCTTCTTCATAGTATTTGGAGGGTGGTATGTCCTTCCAAGTCCCCCCAGTAGGACCCAAATCCTTGCCTTAACAAAGGAATCATGTTTAGAAGAAAAAATGAAGGATATTGGAAAGAAGCACTTTGACAAGGGGATGGGCACCTTCCAAATGATGGACAAGAGCTAAACTGTGATCTTCCATTACCCGATCAAAAGGGAAGGAGTGCAGTGAGGAGAAAAATAATTTCAAATTCCCAAGAGCTAGACAGCTCCTATAAAATTACCTAACACTTACAGAGCAATTTGCAGTTTACAAAACATTATGACATTCACTATTTCATTTCATTCTTATCACCCTCCCCCAAAAAAACCCGACGGTTACATTTTCTCCATTTTACACATGAGAAAACTGAGGCTAGGTAAGGGAGATTACATGACTCGCTCAAGGTCACGCGGCGAAAATCTGCTTCAGGACACATCACAATGCCCCCCACCCCTCCCAGTGGTCGTCCACCTTGAAAGGCTTTACATCAATCAGTTCCTAACGGACAAG
This sequence comes from Hystrix cristata, assembly GCA_004026905.1. Taxonomy (NCBI): domain Eukaryota; kingdom Metazoa; phylum Chordata; class Mammalia; order Rodentia; family Hystricidae; genus Hystrix; species Hystrix cristata. Next base: position 42,790 of record PVJO010010996.1, read on the forward strand.
ACTGAGGGAGCTGCAACTTCACTCCCCCCCAAAAAAAGAATCTGGGGCGGAGCATCGCCCTCAGCTGCCAGGGAGGGGACCCGAGTGACGCGCAGCCACAGACGCGGGGTTCCCCATCCTGCGGGACTCGCGGGAGCGGCGAGCAGAACCGCGGCTGTAGCACGCCGGACGGTCGGCGACACGGCCCCAGCAGCAGTTTCTGGCTAGAGGCTTAAGGAGAGGGAGACAGCGCTGGGCGAATTCCCTTCGGAGAGATCCCAGCACTGGGACCCAGCGCCCGATCCCGCTTCCCTTCCCGACCTGACTCCCCACACTGGCCCCCTGCCCTGCAGGCTCTTTCCCAGCGGTTCCCCAGCGCGCGGGGGCGTCTCCGAGGAGTAAGGGGTCCGGGGTGAAGTGTGGAGGCGATAGAGGGCCAACTATGAGGCAGCTCTGGTATTCTGGGTCAAGGCAACCACGAGCCAAGCCCAGTTTGAAGTTTGGGCATTAAAGGTTTCAGACCAAGTAGCAAGTTGTCTGGAAAGCGAGCAGTCCGGGATGGGGGTCTAGGACAGGGCCGACGGAAGAGGAAGAAGGCAAAGGCAAGGGAAGGCGCCCCTCGCCCGCAGCCCCTCGCCGCCCGGCGGGTCGGAGCCCGGTCCGCCTCTGCACCGCGAGTGCGGAGAAGGCACTGGCCACCGGCCCCACGGCGCGGCGCAGCGCAGCCCCTCCTCGCGGGCTCCGCGCTCCTCCCCGCCGCCCGCCGCCTCGCCCCCGCCGCGGAGACTCACAGTCCGCAGGAACTGGATCTCGTCCTCGCCGCCTTCCCCTGCCTCGGCCATGGCTCCCGAGGCGTCGGCGGTGCCCCAGCCTCCGGCGCCTCCGCTCCCCCCGGCAGCCGCGCGGCGTGCGCCGACTGCTGCTGCGCTCTTTGTCCTCCGCCGCCGCCGCCGCCTCCTCCTCTTCCTCCTCCTCCTCCGGCTCCTGGCTCAGTCTCAGGAGCGCCGAGCTAATCCCCGACCATATAGGGAGCTGGGCTAACACTCCACTGCACTGCAGAGCGCCAACGCCAACCAAGCAGCCCGCCCACCCCTCTCGGCGCTCGCCCCAGCCAGGCGCGCGGCAGCCGCGGACTCCGGAGAGCGCAGCGCCCGGCGCGCCCGGCGGGCGTGGGGCAGCGCACGAGGGCCCCGCACCGCCCTGCACCGCACCGTACACCAAGCGGAGGCGCGCGCCCTGCGGCGACGGGAGGATGTCCCCTGTTGTCCCCTGCGCTGCTCTGATTCAGAAACAGAGGCCAGTTGCTTATTTCCTGTGACCCCGGACTAGGCACCAACACTCGTTTCGCCTACTTTGCGTGTGTGTGTGTGTGTGTGTGTGTGTGTGTGTGTGAGAGAGAGAGAGAGAGAGAGAGAGAGAGATTGAAGGAGAGAGGTTTTTTTTTTTTTTTTAGATTTCAACTCAGATACCGTGTTGCCCTCTTCAGACTGTCAGCCAAGGATGGGTGAGCTGGGTGCACCTTGGTTTTTCTGGGTAGCGAGGAGAGAACTGTGCTGTGAGAATGGCTCTTCATTCATAGCAAAGTTTGTAACTCCCTGTATAGACCTTTCCACTCTTTGAGAGAATCCGTTTTCCAATTTCAAAAATCCCATGAGTACACTCTGCCGAACCCTTCCACTGTATGGGGTTGAAGTAGGTTCTCTCTGTGCCCCGGGGAGCTTCTGGAAGGCTCCCCTTCTGTCCTCCGTTTGGCATTCACGTGGCATCAGAACCCTTCCTTCTCTACTCACCCTTAACCTCCCTCTGCAGTTCACAGTGCCATCCCAGTGGACTGCAGAGAGTAAGGGTAGTGCACCTTTCCAGGTCCCAAAAGCTTGCTCATGTCCCTCCCATCCTTAGGTAGTTTTCTAGAGTTTGGGGATTGTCAAATGGGTCCTTGTGACTAAGTGTGCAGGGTGCCCTCTTCTGTCTGTTAGTCAAGAAGCTCTCTGACAAGAGAAATGTTCAAAAGAAGAGGCACTGGGAAGAGATGTCGACAGGATGATGGTGACAGAAGATAGTGAAAACCTCAACCATTTCCACAATTTCGTAGAACACCTCCGAGACAGGAGATTAGGGCGTGACAAAGCAGCTGGGGAAATTGGGCCTGAACTCTCAATGGCGGAGACTTGTCAACCAGGCAGAGCAGCAGCTCCTGAGCACCTGGCACCTGATACCAGTCTTCTGACAGGTGCTCAAGCCAAGCCCCACACCTGAGACCAATCTTCTAGCACGTGATCAAGCAGGGTTTTGATGGGATAGCTGGATCTAGTATCAGAAAGAAAACATAACAGATGAGAGCCATTGACTTCGCCTTCCTGCTGTCTGGTTCTTGCAGTGGCCCTTCTGGCTTGCAGGATGTATCTTCCCTCTTTCCTTCAGAGCACCTCTTTTGTGCCTCTTTTCTTCTTTCTTTTTACTTTAAAATAAGTGTTAAACTTTCTTGCTCATTAATTGTTCTGTCCAATTCACTAAACATTGAAAAGAGCTTGGAAAGTGCAGCTGGTCACTACACACCCAGCAACATGTCCATGTGGATAATCAGTATCTCTTAATCATATCTAATACTTCTTTCCAAGTGCCAATTATATGTTTTCTGCTGAACATCAAAAAGGCTAAAGAAAATGTGTATTCTTATTTGTGCCCAAACTGCTTTCTTCTAGAACAATGGTGGTGACCCTTTTAGAGCTTTCAATGCTACAAATGGCCCGCTAAGGCACTTGTGCCATAGATTCGCCACCCCTCTGCTAGAAGCTGCACCTTCTAAACCTCGTGGAACAAGTCAAGCCACTGTGGCTCTGTGCATTTTGGAAGTCACTGGTCATGCTCACTGCTGTGCCTGCCATTGCTCCTCTTGCTCCCAACACTAAGGGTAAGACTACATTTTGAAAGGAAAAAACAAAGCCTTACAGGTTTCTAACCCCTTGGGGAAAGCTATCAGACATAATCAGGACTTCAGTGAAGTGCCCATAGAGCAATACAATACCCTTGGGATGCTTGAGTTGTTCAGAGCGAGTCATAGGAGCCAGAAGTATTTGAATGTTGGGGCACTGGGCAACCAATATCACTAGCTCCTAAGAAGCCTGTAGTAATGGTCCTAAGCTGGTGGGGCCAAACTAGAAATATTGCATGTCTATCTTCCCAGCACTTCTTACCTTTTATGTACATATTTTTGAAAGGCCTGATGAAGCTGAAGCCTGACTATTTACATAAATTATTTTATTGAAAAAAGTATTCTAGCAGTTTCTTGAAGTATTGGTCCTGAGGATTTTCCCACATAAATGGTCCTCTTAAATGTATTCTACCCATAAGATTGATGTAGCTTTAAAATACTAATGAAAAATATCCACAGTCATATAATTAAGTATCTCATTTGCTCCGCTTTATTGTTCATGGTGGACATTTGCCCAAGGGGTGTTAATGAGGCCAGGGTTGTGGATTCAATTCCAGGAGGGCCAGTTAGCTTCATTCTGTTTGCTAGCCAAAGACCCTGGCCCCTCCACTCTTGCCAAGAGCCTCATAAATCTTTGTTCTTGTCACCATTCAGGAGGCTGTCTTATGTCTGGTAACTAGCTGGGACCAGCCATGCTTGGGAATGCAGAAAGTAAGAGGCCACGTTTGATAAAGATACCCTTCACTCATATTATTGGAGATACATTAAATTCTACACAACATTAAAGCTATCTTCAATATCTACTTCATCCTCACCTCCTAATTATAGAGTCATCCATTAGCTGAAAACGCATTTCTCTGGTTAATTGCACTCATGACTTTGGTTGCATTGACTCAGATTCTGCCTAGGGAATGTATAAAAGCAATGACGAAAGAACTGTGAATTTCAGGTAGCTGACGCTGCTAGCTACCATCACTGTTAATATTTCACCCTATACATGAGTACTGTCCATATATTGACTGAAGATTTATTTTTCCATTAGCAAAGGGGAAAAAGCCTTTATGTGCTTTTTGTTCAGGCGTTTACATCATGAAGCTTCTTTTTGTAGGGCAAGAAGTATTGTCACCAAAGCCCACAAATAGAAGTAACTTTAAACAGTATACCTGCTTCTGATTTGTTGCCAGTAGGAAAGATGGGACACTTTTTTATGTTTAGAAGTGATTATCACTTGTTTTTAAGACCTTTATAATAAGCTAGTAAGTTGCTTAACACCTTTAGTCCAAAGACTTGGAAACCATACCAAAAGCCTGGACCCAAATCCCTTTATTAATTGGAGAGAGGACAGGTGTATACTAAATACTTTTCTTTTTTGGATCATATCTGATAATCTCATAAACGACACATATTTCACAACTGCGGAACCCAGGCAAAGTTACATAAGTTCCTTGAAGCTGAGCATATGGAAATCTCCCCTATACTTCCTTCTCCCCTCCTCCTCCCCATCCCGCCAGTCCTTTTCTGATACCTTAAGTTCATAAGGTCATTATAAGGTCAAAGCTGATATGCCAGTCTGGTGAAAGCTCCTAACACTAAGCTACTCAGTGGGGGCTCCTTTTCATGGTGGGTTGGGCAGCCCATGTGTAACAGCAGAGATGAAGGCAAACTGAGCACACCTGCAAGGAGCCTGGGTGGGGACGTCTCTCCATGTGCCATTCATTCAGCAATTCATCTTCCAAGAGTCTCCTGCTGGACCTGTGTGTTAAAGCAAATAGAGTAAGCCACCGGTAGTATCCGAAGTCGCACATTTGCATTTGCCTTCAGATCAGCCTCCGTTTAACCATGACTTTATACTCTGGCCATTGTATATTGCACTATCTTGGACATCAGCAAGACAAGGGTGTGCGTCCTGAGTAAAACTGTAATCTTTTAAGTATCCAAAAGCCCTGAACAAATGATTTAAATTCTCAGAGCCTGCGTCAGTTTCTGGAAAATGGGGATGAAAATACCTACCTCTCAGTGTTATTTTAAGGAATAGATGACTTTGTGATTCAAAAAATGCTTAGCACACTGTCTTGTAAAGTTTCCCAGAATAAAACCCCGATACACCTCTTACAATCTGTCCGTATCCTTCTCTGTGCCTTGGTTTCCACTGCCTGCCCTTGGGGTCCATTGCTACCTCTCTTTAAGTTCCATTCTCTTTTGACTTTTCATGAGGTCTTTAATCACAGAAAAAGATACAGTGCCTTTGATTTCAGGAAACCATTTCCTGCCCAATTAGCAAAATGTCCCAGGCACAGCTCATGTGTTCCAAGTGACTGGTGAACACCAATACCAGGTTCCCTTGTTTGTTTCTAGGGAGTTTCGTTCTAAGCTGTATTTTGTCTGCATTTTTAATGAGGAATGTATTCTGTTGCTATGGCATATTGAAATTTATGGCTCCCTCTGGAAGGTGGAGTCATCAGCACCCATCCCCCTCAGGTTTTCCCTTGGGCTTTCCGAGATTGAGATCTAGTGGTTTATGAAACAGTAATCAGGTAAGTCTCACTTGTACTGATCTTGATGCCTCTGATTTCTAATTTCTCCATTTTAATTTTCCCTGCAGCTCAGTGGCACAGATTTATTGAAGCCGCTGCCAGCAACAATTGGATCTGATTTGCTGCAGTTTTAATAGTTCGTGCTGAAATTGGTAGCTACACAGAGGGAAAGGAGATGAGTATGGTTTTACGTCATCTATTTCTGGTGCCAGGGCTAGACCCCTATTTCATTAGAAATGTAGGTAAATGACTTTGCTTCTCATCCTAGGGTAGTGATTCTACAGCTAACCCATGAGTTCAACTTCTCTCTGTTCTAAGGAAATCTCATTTCCAATATCTCGAAGCTGGTGAAATTTTCTTTAAGATAACTCAAGGAATTTAACAAAACAAAACTTTCTTCTCTGCACGACCAAGATCCATAATTTTCTGTTGGTATTCAGAGCACCAGTGTCTTGGGATGCAAACGAGAGCTTTGATATTTTCTTCTCAATATGTCATTGTTGCTTCCAGAATGCATAGCAGAACATTGCTGGAGTCAAGGCCTTCAAGACTTGCAGGGCTGCTGGATGACTCCTATTGCTCTCAAATGAGGTCCAAACAAAGCTCAGAAATTTAAAACTCTACCCACCACGTACATATGAGGTATGATCAAACAGTCTGGTGAGTGTTTAATTTTTAAAACTTATTACAGTAAAAGACATGTCGCCACTAATTCCTTTTAAAATATTCCCCCTTGCTTTGAACACACTTATCATATCACTCTTTATAATGGTAAAAAAAAAAAAAAGTGTGTTTAGAATTAGGCAGCAGGACTCAGTTTAGATGATCCCAATTTTGTTGGCAACATCCGAAGCATCTTGATGAGGAGCTCCTTGAACATACGCCTTCTCCTCTCCATCAGGTCTGATCTGGCTATTGACCTTGGCCACATCACCATAGACTTTCCCTACAGTTTGTTTGATTTGGTGCTCGTTGGCCTTGACATCCACAGTGAACACAAGTGTGCCGTCCTCTGCGTACTTCATGGCTTGAAGAAGACTTCATGGCTGACTCCATGGTCAGTGAGACCTTGATGATGGCATACTGGGCAAGCTTGTTTCTCTTGGTTTGGTCTTCTGCAGATGTTTGGGCTGACCCCAGAGCTGCAGTGTCCCTGGCCACCAGAAGGTGGGTGATGTGCATACCTTCTTTTTGTGGCTGAGGATAACTTTCAGTACTGCCTTACTGGCTTTCAAAGCCTTTGCTTTGGTGAAGTCCTCTTCTGTGTTTTAATTGTGCTGTTGTGGCTACCGTAATGTCCTAAATCGATTCAAAACATTTACCTTTCATGGTCATTTTGACTTTGGGGAAGAGAAGTCATACACTGGAGAATTAGGTAAATGAGGACATACTGTAGTGTTTTTATTTGACAGAAATGACCATAAACAGTTGACTATTAAGGAGTGATCAAAAATGGTGAGCATTCAAATTCTAAAAATTTATTATAGTAAAAGATACATTGCCATTAATCTTTCTCAAAATAGTATTCCTTTTCTTTGAATACACTTTTCCCATCATTCTTGGTAATACATCTTTTAAATTAAAAAAAAATTTTAAACATTCACCTTTTTTTTGATCATCCTATAACACAATCTAGAATTTAGGAAACAACAAGCATTCTAGTGTAGTGGTTCCACAGACTGGTAAAGATTTAGAGGAAAAAAACCAGCAGTATCATGAGGCTGCCAGCTTTTTATGGTGCTATTAAGCACACTAAAGATCCAACTGCTGAGGGCTATTACCACTGTATACAAGATAAGCTGTTGCTGGGCATGGTGGCGTACACTTGTAATCCCAGCAATCTGCTGAAGCAGGAAGATTGCAAGTTTGAGCCCAGCCTAGGCAATTTAGTGACTTAGCAAGACCCTATCCCAAAGTAAAAAATAAAAAGGGTTGAGGATGTAGCTCAGTGTGAAAACCCTAGGTTCAATCTCTAGTACCCCAAGAAAAAGAAAAAAAAAACCAGGCTATTTTAACATAAAACAGTAGAAATGACAATTAAAAATAAACAAATGTGACTTAAGAATAACATTGCCTCTCTGCTATCTCCCCCCTGTCCTTCTCCCTCCCTTCTTCCTTCCTTCCTCTCCTTCCTTTTCTAACAAAGGAGATGAAAATATCATCAGAGAGTAGCAGTGATCTAGGAATCACTGATAAAAAATCGGCTCTCCCATTCTAAAATGAGGAAACTCACCCCCTCCCCCAAGAACTGTAAACTGAATTGATAAAAGCTGGAACTGGAGCACAGATCACCAGGCTCCTTGTTTAATATTTATTTTCCCTCCTGCTATGTAATTAAATTCAAAATAATGGCAGAGAGGTACATTAAGATCTTGGGGTGCATGCTTTAACCACCAAATAAGATTATTTTATCTTCTATAAAGTTGTAATGTTACGTGACTCTACTTCGGTCTAATTCCCTCTAAACGAATGACGTATGTGTAGAAATTCTGCAGTGACTAGCTAGAGCCCCTGTTCCCCAAGGAATTCTATAGTATTGCTTAGAACTGGTAACAACACTGACAAAACAAAGAACAAAGAAAAGAAAATCAAAGTTGAAGTTAATCCTAAAAATCCCCTACTTAAATACTTACTGTACATTAAGAGAGTGTGTTGGGAATGTTGGGGGCTGGTGGATTCCATCTATTGGGATGGTACTGTCACTGGCCTCTCAGGTTCATATGCTCAGGGTACTTTGCTCACCACCGAAGAAACTAAAGGAGGCTATTTTTGGTAAAAAGGAAAAGGCCTTTTTTCCAAAGATAGCTCTGAGGAGATAGAGGGGCCTCAAATTGTCGTCTCCTCCATGTGTAGGTGTGTAAGGGTCTTAGGTAACAAGGAAGGGGGGGTGAATATTGAGACAGTGTAAGTTTCCAGGCTTGTTTTATCACCCAAAGTCATCTTCTGCTCTCTCCCTTTCTTAAGGGAAGGAAATGGGCCCTTCCTGGGTCCAGCATCTGCATATTCTGTCCCTTCAATTGGGTGAAGGAGAAGAGGGGGTGGCATTTAAGCCTGAGGCCTGAGGAAGTTTGGAGATATGGCCTGTCTCTAAAGGAAGAAAATTCTAACATTTCAAGTTCAATTTAGCCATGCCAGTTACAGTACTAGCACAGCCCTTTACAAAAGCAAAGGATGAATTTATCAAATTTTACAGGATTTACCTACCACTTCTCACATTTTCTGTAGACTTGCCCTTTTGGGTTTTTGCCTCAACATTACGGTCTATGGCCTTATATACATTAAGAGATGTGCTAGGCATAGCATTTTAGTTTTGGTCCTTATTCTTCCTGACCCTTGCAGTATTTGGCCTTTTAGTTATTATTTCTCGAACCATTCCCCAGCTGTGAGGTCTGAGTCCTAGAACTATCCTGGTTCTCCTACTTTTCTGGCAATTAGGTTTCCATCTCCCTTGATAATTTCTCTTCTTCATCTTGATAGCAGAAATGGGTGTTCCACAAGTTCCCTCCTTTAACCTCCTTCATTCTCAGTATACTCAAGACTTATTCTCCCCTGTGAGTTCAGCCACTACCATGTCTACACACAGATCTTTGTTGGCAGCTCTTCCAAGTCCCAGTGCATTGTTCTAACAGAGTGCTGGACACTTCTGAATGTGTGCATCACCAGTTCCTCAAACACAGACTGGCTGAAACAGAACTAACTCCATGAACTCTTTTTCCCACACCGACTGGTTTGTCCTCCTCTAGCAGGTCTATCTCTATGACTAGTATCACCATCCTTGTAGAACAGTGCCTGGAACCAAGGCCATATCTCCTCTGTGACACTGACAAGGAAACCAGCAGAAATCATAAGTATCAGTCAAGATATCAGGACACACTAATCTTCCCTATTGCACTCTCCCTGCTGTGGCCTCCATGACTGAGTTTGGTGTGTAGGAAACAGAACTAGCATTTCTAATAAACAAGAGCCTTCAAAGGACAGACCAAGATCAAACAGACTTTAAACACTTAAAAGCAAAGACAAGATTCAGAGTTATGAGAGCAAATAGACTTTGCTAAGTGGTTCTGAAGGAAGCTACGATGCTTATCCATTGGGCAGAGTATCTGCATGGATTAGAAGATTTCAAAGTCTCTTTATTTCAGGATGCCGTGGTTTGGACCCTCACACTGAATTTTAATAGCTTGGTGAACACGGGTTAGATACCTAACCTTTTAGTATTGCTTAATTTTCTTATTTGAAAAATGAAAATGAAATTTTCAAAAATATTAAGAGAGGGATTGAAGAAAAAGCCTGACTTTAAAGTGTTTAGAATAGCCACTAGGAAGGAGTTGATGTTGACTTAATGTCTGGTTTTCCCAAAAGCAGACCCTGAGATGTGGATTTGGGAGGGGATCCCAGGAAGTACCAGCAAAATGAAGAATAAGACAGGGAAGAGAAGGGAGCCAGGAAGGAGCAAGTGATTAAGTCAACTACAAGTGTGAGTAGTGGAGTTGAATCTGTCTGGGGAACTCTGGGAGCTAGTGAGAAGCATGCATCTCAGAGTCACCCCAAGAAGGACAAGAAAGCTAGACTATACGCTAACTCTGGTCCATCAGCGGGTGAAAGCTGCTCCCAGGGATGGTAATTCTTTGGCACATTCAGCTGCTCCAGCTGCTAGAGAAATCCTTGGGCAGCTGGAAATCAGACTGGCAAGTATCCTACAGGGATAAGGTCCTCAGACATGTGGTGCTCAATAAGTATGTGATGATCATCAATACTACTGAAGTCCAAAGGCAAAGCAGAGGAAAGTGGGCCATTCCAGCTGAAGCTATGGGGAGAAATGGGGATGATAAGCCCATAAAGTTACACTGAGAGGCCAGTCATCTCATTCCAGGGTACATGCCTAAGTCATCTCAACAGATTGGCGCAATGGTACGGATCCACAGAATGACTCCTGGATCATAGTTCGTGGCATCTACTACTGGGAGGGATTTGAAGAAGTTAAAAATCTACCCCCACGGGGCTGGGGATTTAGCTCAGTGATTAGAGTGCTTGCCTTGCAAGCACAAGGGCCTCAGTTCGATCCCCGGCACCACAAAAAAAAAAAAAAATCTACCCTCAAGAAACTGTCACTTGTAGAACTTGCTAACTGTCCAGTGAATAGAGCAGAAATTGTTAGAAATGTGAGATTGATTGTTACTGACTGGCGCAGGCAGAATGGCTTCCACGGGGTAACCAGTATTACATTTGGCTTGGCAGGATGCTTTCACATTGGCAGGACAGAGCCAGGGGAAAATGTCTAGGCAGCAACGATATATTGATTATGGGCCAAGACCTGCCCTGATCCCTGATCTGGATGCTGGTTATCCCTTTTGAAGGTCTAGGGGCTGGGAGTATAATTCAATACAATCCCTCAGCTATCCTGGAACCAGCAGTGCTTTATTGCAGTGGTGATGCCATTCATCTAGAATTATGACTCCTAGAGGCAGATCTGTTTCCAGTCTCTCCCTCCACCCCTGCCCTTGGCTTCCTGTATTGAACATCAGCTCTCATGTCATAATGTAACTGTCAGGGCAAAATGGAACTTCAGAAGTTAGCATTTCTTTTCTCTGGAGATAGCCACTTCTCCGCACCTCCTCAGGCCTCACAGGCATAACTACCTTCCCCCTCCTCTCTTCAGCCCAGATGAATGAGCAGAACATGCAGATGCTTGCCCCAGGAGGTCAGGGCCCAGTTTCCTTTCCACAGAAAGAAGAGAGAGAGAGCAAGCCTGGAGATGTCTATTGTCTCACTGGATTCCCTCTGTCTCCTGTTCCTTGCTATGAGAAAGCCTTATACACCTGGACACCAGGAGATGGTAATTTGTGACATCACTGGAGCCAGCTGTACATAAAGCCTTTTCCTCTTCACCATGCCTCTCATGTTTGCTTGGAGCAAATGGATCAGGGAGTAAATCAGGGAGCAAATGGATCTGAAAAGCTGGTAAGAATAATAATAGCTATAAAAACCCAGTGTGGAAGGCAGCTTACTCCCATTTTGCAGATGAGGAGATTGAGGGGGAAGGTTAAAGAACCTCCCAAGATTTCTCAGCTAAACTGTACTTGAACATTAGTTGTCTATTTGATAGTAAAGCCAGACCAAATCACTATGCTGTGATGTGTACAGTTCAAGTAAATAGAAGAAGAGGAATTCTTTTAAATTTGGGATAGTAAGCTTGGTCCTTTGGGTTGATCCAAAGCACTTACAGTCATAGGCTGTGTAGTCTTCCTATCTATCAACATAACTGTGGGGATTATTTCTCTGGCTACACACGTATCCAGCAGCTGTGGCAAACTTATGGAAAAGCAAATTGGGAAGGGACAAGAGAGAACCCACTTAAGTGACAGCCTCTTTGCCTTGGTCAACAACTGGAGCATTCATGTCATTCTTGGATCTCTAGGAGTAGAAGAATTCCTTGAGTTCTGAGTTTGCCGCATTTCTGCAAACTTGCAAGTCTTATTCAGCTAGTACTTAACATTCCATCTGTTTCCTTTTGGCGTTTTTTTGTTTTTTTGTTTTTTTAAGTCGAAGATACTCATTACCTGAAACTCTCCTTCACTGCAACAAATGTGTTAAATATACCATCATTCATTCATGCATTCAATCCTAGTAAGACACCTTTGAAAAGTAGAGACAGTGAAATATTAGCCTTGGTCTGTAACTAAAGAAAGAGAGATGACTAATAATGACTCATTATTCGGTCTTTCCATTTGTGGACTGCTCCCCTCTTCAAACTTCCAGTCCTAGAGGGATTCTTAGAGACAAAAGTTCTGCAAGATTCTGGAGTCACAGGCAGAGTAGATGCAGCCTCTGCTTGGTGTACTATTTAAGCGATGTCTCACTAACTGCTGAGCCAGACATTCTCTGTAACTCCATGATCGGGCACTAAAACTCCTTGGGTGTAGTCATCCCGTGATGAAAAGAACCAAACAGGAAAATATACTTGGGAAATGTTTTTAATTATTCTGGGCTCAGTGACAGACAGGATCTCAGGGACCATGTGTGTCTGAGAAGAACATGCCATTCCGAGACTAGAATTGCCTGAAGCTGACACGAGGTCAGGAAGCTAATGTTGAAAATGTAAGACTAGCTACCTGAGGGGTGACACTCATTCTTAATTGCCCAGACATAACACTGTGCTTTCTCTAGAAAGATCTTAGTGATCTTTTCCTGAATTTTTGATGATGGTGATGGTGATGGTGATGGTGATGATGATGGTGATGATGATAGTGCTAACATTTACTGCATGTTTACTGGGTGCCAGGAGACTGTTCTGGCCTTTTACCTTCATGAAAGCATTTAGTTTTATGGTGGTTCTGTACCATCTTTATTTTTGTGTGTTTTTTTTTTGTATTTGTTTCTGTTGCAATTAAGTTCCAGTTTCATTGCACTATGGTCTGATAGTATGCATGGGTTAATTTTAATTCCTTTACATTTACTTAAGTATGATTTATGAGCTAGTATGCGGTCTATTTTGGAGAACAACCTGTGTGCACCTGAGAAGAATGTGTATTACGCTGTTGTAGGGTGGAACACTCTGTAGACATATGTTAAGTCCATTTATTCACAGATTTGATTCAGTTCTGATATTTCTTTGTTAATTTTTTGTCTAGTTGATCTGTCTATTTGTGACAGTGGGGTATTGAAGTCTCCCATTATAATTGTATTAGTATTTATTTGATCTTTCATGTTCCTTAATATTTGTTTTATGTAGTTAGGTGCACCAGTATTTGGTGTGTAAATATTAATGATTGTTATTTCTTCCTCTTGGAGTTTTCCCTTGAGAAGTATGTAGTGACCTTCTTTGTCCCTCTTGAGGTTCACTTTGTCTGAGATTAGGATAGCTACCCCTGCTTTTTTCTGGGTTCCTGTTGCATGAAATTCTGTTTTCCATTGTTTGATTTTTCAATCTATGAATTTCCTTTTGGGTTAAACATGTCTCCTCTATGCAGCATATTGATGGATCTTGTGTCTTGACCCATTCTGCTAGTCTTTTTCTTTTGATTGGTGAATTGAGACCGTTTACATTTATGGTTACAGCTGTTATGTATTGACTTATCTTTGTCATTGATCTTTTCTGTTGTTGGTTCTGTGTTTCACCTCAGTTTAACTGCTTGCCTTATCTGGTGAGTTCTTTTTATTAGTGTCCTTGTAATTATAGCTTCCTTTTTCCTTTTCTAAGATATCCTTCAAAATATTTTGTAGAGGTGGTTTGGAGGTCATAAATTTCTTCAGTTGCTCTTTGTTGTGGAAGTATCTTATTTCATTGTTGAATTTGAAAAATAGTTTGGCTGGGTACATCAATCTGGGTTGGAGATTGTTTTCTTTTAAGGCTTGACTTTTGCTCCAGGTTCTCCTTGATTTAATGGTTTGTGTTGAGAAGTCTGCTGTGAGTCTGATGGGTTTTCCTTCATAGGTGATTTGGTTTTTTTCTCTAACAGTTTTCAGTGTTCTGTTCTTTTGTTGAATTTCTGAAATCCTCATTATTATATGTCTTGGTGTAGATTATTTTGGTCATGGGTAATCAGGGTTCTATATGCCTCGATTATCTGTATGTCGATTTCTCCTTTCATGCTTGGGAAGTTTTCTGTCATTCCTTCTGTAAATAATCTTTTTAAATCTTTTACACTGTCCCCTGCTTTTTCATTCACTCCAATCACTCCTGTATTGTTCTTCTTTGCATCATCTTGCAGCTGTTGCAGTGATTTTTTTCATGGTCTCTAGCTATTTTTAGGAGGTCTTTCTTTTCATTGTCACTAATTGCTGACCTGTCTTCTAGGTCTGAGATTCTATCTTTGCTTTCATTTAATCTACTGGGTATACTTTCAAGAGTTTTTGGTTTCTTGGATATTTGTTTGGATCTGTTTCATGGGTTCCATTTCTTTACTAAGTTGAATGTTCAGTTTTTCCATCATCTTTATTATTAGTACGCCTGCATTTTAAAAATGGGTTAATAAGGCATAGAATTTAAGTTACTTGCCAACCTCAGTTCCATGTTGCATAGACCTCTCCGTGGGGCAGCTTACAACATAGCAGTTCACTTCACTGAAACAAGTAAGGAGATTTGGAGAGACAGAGACAGAAAGAGCTAGCAAGATAGATATCACAGTCTTTTGTAAATTAACCTCGGAAGTGACTTCCTGTCACTCTTCCATATTCTACTCATTAGAAGCAAATCACACAAAAAGCATGAATATCAGAGATGGAGCTCTCCGAGGACCATTTGAAAGGATGCTTCCCACACAGGCTGACTGCAGAGCACAAGACTTGACCAAGAAGGACAAGGATCACACATTTTTCCTACACCAAATTTGAGACAAACCAGTCTCAGTAAAGAGTGCAGGCAGGGATAGTGTAGTTACACCCTAGAGAGGAGCTCCAGATAGAATTTAGTTACTGCATTTGATGTCACTTAAGCCTGAAGAGTTGTATTTCCCAACTTGGCAAACTTCACATACTTTCTCCATTCAACAGTAAGGATAAGAAAAATAAAGAGTGTGAGCAAAGATTATATCTTTCATTCCTGTTTTTAAAATTAGTGATAAGAACAGTTTAGCTCAGAAACAGTCATCCTCTTTTCCTTTCTTCTTTCCCTTGTCTTCATCCCTCTATAATTTTACATTTCTCTCCGGCTCTTTTTTCTGCTTTCATTCTGTGTATCTCCTCCATTTCTTTCTCACTTGACCATCTTTTCTTCCTATTTCCTCCTCCTTCTGTATTTTCCTCTTTTTGTTTTAATCTTTAGCTTTGGAAAACATTTTTAATTTATAAAAATTCTTAGGATGGAAGAAGTTAGTCAAGCAAATTCACAATATAGTGGTATGATGTTCAGTTTTGTGTGTCAGCTAGCTGAGTTCCCAGTTATTCAGTCATATGTTAATCAAGTGTTGTGAAAACCTATCAGAGTTGATTAAGATCTACAGTCAGCTAACTTAATATAATGGATACTATCCATGGTAATCTGGCAAGCCTGATCCAATCAGCTGAAGATGAGGTTTCTGTGCAGAAGAAACTTCACTTACAGACTGCTAGATCACCTCCTCACCAAGGGTTTTCAGTGCACCCTTCCTGTCATCAGTCTGCCTGAGATTCAGGACTGGCTTAGCCCCGTAACTATGTAAGCCAGCTCCTTGAAATAAAGCTCTGTGTGTGCGTGTGTGTGCATGTGTGTGTTTGCATATACACAGAGAGAACTTATTATGCCTCTGGTAGAATCCTGAATGACACAGCAAGGAGTATCCACTACTACTACTGGTCTTTATAGTGGTTGGGACAGGAAAGTGTATTTTCACTTTAAGACATCAATTACCAGAGAAATGACTTCAGAATTTCTTAGATACTGTTTTTTCTCCAGATGAGAATTCCAGATATTCCTCAAGTTAGCCACCTTCACTTCATTCCTCACACTAGCCACCTTCACTTTAGCCAGAATTAGTCCCCAATAATATCCTCTTCTGGGTTTTTCTGCCACCCTGTACCATCGACATATACTTATTCTATTTTCCACTCTCTTGTGAAAATACAGACTAATAAATTATTCTGTTATTCTGTTTTACTTACACGTATTTTCTAGCTCTAAGTCTTGCACATTTATGTCACTTAATATAGGTTTATGTAAAAGTTGTTCAATAAGTTTGCATTTGAATCAAGTATTTAGTGTCTTCATCCAAAGATAATACTAATGATTTGGTTCATCCATCTCAAGGTGCCAGTGAAGGGGAGATGTCTTCATGCTTCTTGAATCCCACCACTCAGGTAGCTGCCTGCTTGATCATCACAGGAAGACTGCGTTTCAGTTCCTGTTCCAATATGTGATCATAGACATTAAGCCCTGCAGCCTGCCTGTGCCCAAGCTCCAGCTGAAGATTACCCATCTCCAAGTATCATTGGGAAACTCAAGAGACCTCCGTGACACTTTCAGGAAGTCTGCTAGGTCTGCTAGGTCTTCCTTTACTAGATGGACACCTGTGTGAAATGTACTTTCTTCACCTACTCTAATTGAAATAACATACCCCAACACATTATAAATGAAGAGGCAGGTATGAGAATCATGCAGTATTTTATTAAATTATTAAGAGATTTGAAAAAAATAAAATGTGCTATTTTTCTCACAAATTTGGGGGAATAATGCAAGTCCTTTTCAAATAAAATGTTAGACTCAATGAATTTATCATTATTTTAAGATAATATTTTTAAATTATCTGTTTTGATTTCTAACATGTTAATTGTCATTGATGTAATCCACCCACAAAAAAACCTCTGTGTTCCCAACAATGTTTAAAGAATCATAAGACAAAAAGCTTGTTAAAAACCACTGCTAGAGATCATTGATTATGTTTTTATGGGAACAGGAAGCAAACTGTCCCTAGGAGTGACAGGCTGGCCCCAGGAATTAGGAACAATTTAGAGTGGCTATAACACCTTGAGTCCTGTAACATTTTATTTGCTAATGGCTCAATCCACACCAGAGGTCATCTTTCCTGTTCCTTCTTATCTTCTGCAGAGTTCAGCAAGGCCTTCAGCACATGATATATTCTTGACAAATATTTATTCATCAAGATCCACTGATCTTCAATTGTACAAAATTCATTAATTAAGAGTTTGTTGTACAGCTCGGGCAGCTTGATGCTGACCTCAAACTCAAGCATTGTGGGAGGACCACTTCCCAGTGCAGCTGCTGTGTGAGTCCAGAGTGGGGTGGGTGGAGACCAGAGAAAGGGCCATTACTCACTCAGGAATCCAGAACTTGGCCTCTTGACCCTCGAGCCTTTCTGTGGTCCATGGACTCACAAAATCCAACAGATAATGAAATTTTCCTTTGAGTAGAGAAACTGACAGGTTATTACACCTATTTTTACAGCCTCAGATGTTAGATGAATTATATATAGATTTGACTGGTAACATAGAATCCAAGGTATAGTGCTTGTATATGTGCTCTCTCCTGATGCACAATTTGGCCTGCAGTATGGTGGCACGTGCTGACTTAACACTCATCTCACAGTTTACTGGCTGTGAGGACTTGAGCAAATTTCTTCTACTCTGCCAGCCTCAGTTTCACTAACTGTACAATGGGAATAATGATATTACCACCTGAACTGTTTGTGCTGAAAATTAAATTATAGTGAAGTATGCCAAGTACTTAGCAAAATGCCTGGCATAGTGAAAGACCAGAAAAAATGTTAATTACTAATGCTATATAGTTCAAATACTTTTCTGCATCAGAAGGAAGAACTAGAAAACAGACTTTCTGTTCTTAATTTGGTAGTTAATACTTAGCGTGCTGAGCACTAGAGAGACCAATTGTTTGACACAGTCCTTACTAAGAATGAGAACAGAAAAAAAAAGACTTCCAGGTCTTTTCTTGCTTGTTTTATTCTCATCAAAAGACTGAGGAAAAGAGAAGGAAGAGAAGGGAAAGAATCGCTTATCTACTAAAGAAAATATGCTTCCGCTTTGACCTTCTTCCATGCATGCATGCGTGCAGCAATTCCATTTAACCCAAAAAGATCCTGCTATGTATGAACAGGACCTTCTCTGGTCAGAGCAGAAAGGACACAGCATCGACCTGGCTGCGTGTTTGTTTGCTGTGGGTCCTGGGCTTCTGGAAAAGGGCAGAATAGGTTTTTAGGCCTGCAACCAGGAAAACACACTCCTTCATGGTCACATATCTGCCGTGTGACACAGAGCTTGGAAGCTCAGCACAGATTGCAGTGGCTGCCTGATTTGTCTCCCAGAAAAGGCTGTCTGCATGAGATATTCTTAAGGATGAACATCGTGAGTGATGAGTATACCCTTGTAGACAACAGCCACCAAACTCAGAGGCTCCTCCCCTCACAGCCCCTACAAGCCGCTTGGCTCAGGAAATTGCTTTCAGCAGGCAGGGGACCGTGACTCGCCCAGGAGCTGCATTTAGCAATCAAAGGGCTGACTTCGGTCAATGATAGACGGTTTCTGTTGAGATGGGCTTGGGGACTGCTATCACGTTGTCCCCTTGAAGGACTAACCAGCAGCATGGATTCAGACGAAATAGTCGGCTCTGTTACATGTCTGTGTTAAAAGCAAAGTAAACAAGAAAACTGTACCAACTTCTCAGTGACACAAGGACGGACCCTGCTAGTTGGCACCGAAAGAGCAAACTCATACAGGGTGTTGGGTGGAAAGGGTGTTAAAAACAAAATCATAAAAAAGGATAAACTAGAGTCATTTGTATGTAAATGGATGTTCCTGGAGAACATACTATTAAGTGAAATAAATCAGACACTTATTAGTACACATCAAATTGTTTCTCTGATATGAGAAACCATAAGTGCAAATAAGGACAAAGGGGTAGAATAGATGCTATGTTTAAAAAAAAAAGAGAGATAGTATTCAAAAGAGAGGAGAACTAGATAGGGAAAAGGGGGATAAAGAAGAAGGTTAAAAGAAAAGTAAGATGAAAGGG